>JAPYZU010004128.1:0-20892 GCA_030523005.1 Tryphoninae sp. B BG-2022a | reverse complement strand
CTTTTCTCGTAAGCGGGAACTTTTTACTCTCGCCAGTCGCTATATAATCATAGGAATATAAGCGATTCCTCCATCTCATAGTTTTTGTTCGAAAGTTGACATAATGCTTTTGATATTTTATTTATACTCTAATATTGACCTCTTTTTTCGCAAACTTCTCAGAGAATGCCTGTTAAGAGGAATTTCAGCAGCTAACTGCTAACTGTTGACTCCCACTTATGTACATTGTGGTTTGTTGATGCAACATTAAGATGCAACAGAAAGATTGAACAAAGCCTTGAATTTAAAGTGCAATGAATGGCTTGACACACGCAAAAGGTTTCTAATGATTTTGTCGCAAAGCTAGGTTTGGGGTGACATAACACGTTGTCAAATTTCGAATGGTTTTTCGAATTTGTCCAACTTCCTTACTTTAAACACTCCGTGTCTATTTTTCGCAGATCCAAAAACCACAAAAATCGCAAACCCGTCAAACCGGGTCACTATACAATTAATCCCTCTTTTTTTTTATACAAACGGACCAATGTTATCTGCTTAATGTTGAGATATTCGAATTACCGAAGAAGTCACTAACTTATATAAACCAAAGTTTGACAAATGCACTTAATTACTTTCTGTTTTATTTCTCTTTATTTTCTTTATTACATTAAATATTTCAACGTGTAGGTGTACAAATTAATAATCCAAATTCTTTTAAGCAGTTACGACTTTTGTTTTCAAATTAATTGATTTTTCCGCTCTTTTGCGGTTATATAGTGTTGACATATAGTTATGTAAAATGGCAATTGGTACGCCGGAAAGCTTAATACAATCTTCAAAACTATTCAATGCAGTATAGCCAAAAATGGCAACAGATAAGATGTATATCCTGCACTGCGTTCTTTATGAACTGTCACGAGGAAAAATGCTGCAAGAACGTGTGAATTAATTTGTTGGTTTAAACGATTGAAAACTGGTGATTTTTCTCTGAACGAGAAACAACGTCCTGGATGCCCTCAGAAATGTGACAACGATGATTTGGGAAAGATCGTGGGTGAAAATTCGGTACAAACGCAGAAAAAGCGTTCAAAACAGTTGGAAGTAACGCATCAAACGATTTGCAAACACTTACATGAGTTGGGACGAATCCGGAAAGAAGGAAAATCGGTTCCGCATGAAGTCACTGAAACAGAAATTAACGATGGGCAGCGCGTCTTTCTTGTGGAAATCATTAGGAACGATGAGAAACGAATAATCTATGATCATCGAAAACGCAAAAAGTCATGAGTAATTCCCGGAAAATTACCGAAATTAGTCGCAAACCCGTTGAGCGTTGTTGAAACTGGGTGAAACAGTTACTGGGGTCTGCTATCAACGTCAATTAATCTGCTAGAGTCAAGAATTGGAACGCGAACGCCCTTATAATGACAGAGGTGAACGTCCAGTGAAATCGTTGCATGATAACGCCAGCCCACATATTGCTGTCAATACAAAAGACACAATAACGAGTCTTGGCTTGCACGTCCTGCAGCACCCGGCATAGTCATCAGACGTTGCACCATCCG
This sequence comes from Tryphoninae sp. B BG-2022a, assembly GCA_030523005.1. NCBI lineage: Eukaryota > Metazoa > Arthropoda > Insecta > Hymenoptera > Ichneumonidae > Tryphoninae sp. B BG-2022a. The sequence continues at coordinate 19,348 of JAPYZU010004128.1, read as the reverse complement.
ATTACCACTTGATTCGGTCGATGCAACACGGCTTGCCCCATATGCATTTCCAAACAGTGAATAAGGTCCGAAAATGGCTTGACGACTTTACCGTGTCCAAAGACGTAAAATTTTTTCGATATGGAATTTGTCAGCTGCCTGAAAGATGACTCAAAGTTATGGAAAACAACGAAGTATACTTTGATTAAATAATTTAATTTACTTCCTTTTAAAATAAACCTTGAATGTGTTGAAGTAAACGAGATGTTAATTCTCAAGTTGGCAATGTTGCCGTTAGATGGCGCCCCCTATTCTCAACTCTAATTCGTTCTTACTCTCGGCACAAAGTCCACCTTTCTTTTAGCTCTCCCAGAGCCTTCGCGTCGAAGTATCTGGGCAGTTGTCTATTGTTTGTACGAACTACCTTTTTGCTATCCTTTCCAAATGTGTATCCAATAAAATAGTGCTAAATGATTTCGAGAGTGTACAGTACTATTACTGAGTTTTACTTTCTTCCTACGAAAGCCAACAAAGAAAAAAACCTAATAGAATGTAGATGAAAAAATTGGATTATTCATTTGTACACCTAATGTTTTTCTTTCGTTTCTACATGCTCTCGTACTTGTGATAATAGGTATAGTTAATTCAATAGTGTCAAAAGTAATTAACTGCTTTTCTCAAAATTTGGTTTATGTCAGTTAGGGACTTCTTGTACTAACGATAAGCCGACGATATCGTCATCATAAATTACAACAAGTGGTCGGTTGCCCGGAGTTACAAGGTGTAATTCACCAAGTCCATAGCTAGTATTCTTTTTGTTTGGTCGACATTCCGAACATACGGCTATATATAATAATCCTTCAGCCCGAGTAAATAATAATATATCGCAAGTCCTTTGACCGTTTCATCGATGCGAAAGTGATTACTCAAATCATGATTTCTAATCGCGACGAATTACTTCATCGCTTCTCGTACTATGACAGAACGTGTTGTAATTTATAGCCTCGAATCTAATTTTGGTTACGCGATAATTTCAACTTTTTGTGTTAAGCTATTTTCATGGGGTTAGTACGGCAGAACTTGGATTTCTCGTATCGTGCAGGTTCAAAAATCCGAATTGTTTCAATTACATTTTCACCCAAGGGTTCTTTTACGACCTGCTTCGATAATCTACTTTGTGTGTCAACTTTGTTACATGCAATTTCGAGTGTGTATACCGAGAGCAAAGCGGAGAGTCCAATAACTTTGTGTGACAGAATTTACGGTTGGCTTATGCGGGTTGCGAAATATCAGTGATGGATCATCTATCATTAAAGTGCATTTCCGCGGTATTAAAAAGAGTTGCAGGTGAATAAAACTTGAAACTATGATTTAAGTTTAGGTTTGCTACAGGGTAAAAGTGTATAGTAGATCTCTAGAATACGCATTTATATGAATGTTTCCCCACGCATTCTGGATGGCACATTCCGAGTAGGGACTTCGTTGGCTTCCACAGTTTCTTGATTGGAGAATATGCGAAGTTTTTGTTTCTCTTTCACTTATATGCGAACCCCCAATTGGCGGAATTCCTAAACATTTATTAGTTTCGGATATGTTAGAATCGCTTCGATTTTTGGTAGTTAAAGTGTAAGAGTTGCCTTTCCCAATCCATCCAAAGTGTCTCAAAAATGCTTCATTTATTGATCCCAATAACGAGCGAATATCAATACATAGTTTAAACAGAACAACAAACTTTTCTTTCTTATCAGAGGATCAGGGTACAAATCGTTTATTCACTTTCAGATAGGAAAAATAATCCTATTTCGCGAATGTACTCCGAATGAAGAAGTCGTGGGTCTCTGCCTCGTCCCGGATAATGCTCAAGAGTCTTTCTAAAAAGTATCCAAGGCTTCGCCGACGGTAAACGTAGGTTCAATCATTTTTCAGAAATTCGCAATGCTTATTTTATTTACGAAACGGTTCAGGAATTTAACTTTCGAAAAACTACCAAATCGTTGCACAAAAAACCGTCAAAGAGGGCAACTTGCGGGTAACTTTGACAGTTTTTGGGGTACTTTGGCACAGCGTGACATTCTGCAGTGAGAACGGCGAGTGGCTACCTACTATTGCGATCGCCTGACTCATGTGCAATGAAGCCGAATGTGTGGTATGCAAAAATGCACAATAATTCTTTTTTTTTAACATTTTTTTATTGCTTCCAATTCGTTGTTCGAGTTTATTATAAAGTTGATTCTAATGTTGTTAAACTCGATTTTGATCTCTTGTCAGTGATAATATAAAGGTAAGATTGATAATATAATACTCATAAGACTTATAATATAAAACTAATCTCAATAAAAATAATAAAATTGCATTAAATGTGTACAGGGTGAATCACGTAACCTGGAACTTTGCAATATCTTGAACAATACGCATCGTACAGAAAATTCGTCGAATCGAAACTTTAATGTCGCCGAGGGGGGCATCCGTTCGTGCTTAGTTATACCCACCCCCGCGCTCCCTGTCGGCGGGGCGATGGGCAATTTTAATATTTTAAATAGCAACCCCTATTTTTTATCGCAGATTTGGATTCTATGTTGAAATCCACGTATGATCTGTTCCAAACTTTTTTTGTTTTTTTGCGACAGGTGGCGATATAATAGCGAGTAATGAAACAGAAATCGAATGAATAAAAACAGCGAAACACGTATTTAATATTTGGCGACGGGCTGTTCAATGATTCTGATACGTTTCCGTCGTCATTCCTGAATTATGCTACCAATCACCCCGCTATCATCACCCCGATCACCTAAAGCTCTTGGAAATCTTATTGCTTACATCCTTCTCAACAATTATTTTCTAGTGGCTGAACTATCGTCGATGTAAACGATATTAACCGTCATTTCATCAATGTCCGAGAAGCGGTTGATTTTCACTGATCATGATAATGAAATATATTCACAATGTGTATGCATGTATGTCCGAATCTCGGGAGAGGAGACCAAATGACATTTGTTTGCAGACTCCTTTGTAAGCAACACTCGGGGCTTTACCCGTTTTCATCTTTTCTCAGAAATAATCTGTCAAACACTCACTTCTATTTTATCTTTGGTTTTGCATTTTATCTTGAAGTTAGGCTCGATTCACTTGAGGTATTTAAGATTTCTGAAAAGCCTTGCAAAAATGCATTCATAGTCTCTTCGATACGATTGAAATCAAGTTTCATTAGCTTTGCCAAATAGATCATTGGCATCTCGTATAATAATAAGCCGACTTTGTCGACAAGTTTCGCATCACCTGAATTCCGTATCGCCAAACTCGCTTAGTTCGAAATTTCAGATCCGAAAAATTGCGGGCAGTTCCGGTTCATCGAGCATCAAGTGAGAATTGGATGAACTGCGAAACATGTAAGATTTTACATAGTAGCTGAAGATCAGAATTGGCAGATACTTTATTCCTTGGTTGAAAGGAGGTTGCAGAGGATGTAATGGATTTTAGGGCATTAGAAGAAATGCCGCAAGTTTTCGATACTCCATGGAGTGAAACACGTAGCATGAAACATTTGATTTGTTTCACGTGTAGTAGACTCTTTGGGGCTCATCTATGATGTTAGCAGATGTGACGTGGAGAGCCTTTCTCTCAATGGTAAGGAAAAGTATGCCGACTGTATGACCGACTGTCGAGATTTTGCCGTTGTAAGATCGGTATGGATAGTCGCTGATGTACTGTTTGCGGTGTAACCACATTGCATATTTCTATAATATCGACTGTAGTAAGGTCTATTGGGATAACATTGGAAAGTTTCAAATTCGTTCTTCGCCCTCGCCATGACGCCCGCTGTTGCTTGTCATTCATAAACGGTTGATCTACCATGATGATGGTATTTGGCTAATTTTCCAGCAACAGGATTTTCACTCTTGCAGCATAAACTGAAATTCAAATTTTAAACTCATATCCTTGGTCTCATTATGTATTAGAAATATATTTTTAGTTAAGGGCGAAAGGATTTGAGATTGTGGAAAAGCGTATGTTGACACCCTAATTGTAATTTCCATTGCCACTTCTAGATTTTTCAGATCACAAGACTTGACAGCAACCAATCTCTTTCTCGCCTCATAAATTACTCTGCTTGCTTTCCAGTTTTCTCGCTTATACAAGCGACCGGAAGTTCCTCTCTCCTTATTTTGCATGGAGTTGCCGACTAACGCCATTTCTTGGAGTACTGCATAATTAATTGCTAACATACCCGCCTAAATAAAACAGCTTTAGTGTTAAAAAATGTTGCGTCAACTTCAGTGGTAGAGCTCACACGTGTACCATGTAGAAATTTATAACATCGATTTATTTATGAATCAATGAAGAATTGCGAAATGAAAGATTGTACCTACGCCAATTAAAAAATTAGGAGGCGTCGTTTGGTAAATTACATCAATATATTTTATAAAGTATTGCAATTTTGTATATGCCTTGCTATTGACGTTCGATCTTACACATTTTTCAAAAAGAAGTAAAGCCTTCATAATAATGATGATTATTAAATTCAACTTACAGGGACAGCGAGCTCTGTTCATCGTCAGAGCATACGCCCCGGGGAACCGTAAAGATCACGAGTTCGCTATCGAGTGGCCGACATTGTTTCGCAAATTACATGTCGACAACGAAAATAGTTATTATTTAACAGCTGGCGACTTAAATGCAAAACACACGAGATGGCGCAATGCCTATAACAATTCTCGCGGTGTATACTTAGATCGCTTCACAGCGAAACACGGTCACCGGTATCGCGCTCGCTTATACTACACAATTTTATCATCTTATCCTAAAGGCAAGTCGTTCCTCTACGTATGCGTTGTCTACGCCAGACTCCAGCTACGAACGTACGGATCAGATAGATACCTCGCAAATGTGTCATACGGCAGCGACCACACCGGCGTGGAAATCATCGTCGAGGACATCGATGGGTGAGCCATCGGTATAGACGACGACTCAACAACTTTATCTCCATCAACAAGACTAGACGCGAACAAAACCAACTAGGACAAATTCACGGAACACCTCGACACACTCCCGTGTACGGAGGTGGCATCGAATCGTACTTTACTCAACGAGGAGAGACATACCTTTCTTCGCGAGACTAATGAAAATATAATTACGGTTTTAACAGTCACGACACCCAAAAATAAAAAAATATATTCGGTAATATGAGATCCTGATCGTGAGCGGTTCGATTACCCTCTCACGATCAGGATCTCATATCGTCGAGGAAACGGCGTTTCGGAATTGTTAGAAATATTTTGAATCGACCAAGACGTGTTAAATGGGAAAAGACGACCCCGGTAAGAAAATTCGGGTAGAGGGTAGTTTACCCCCTTAAGGTTGCTATTTGGAAAAAATGGAAAAACACCCCAACTAGATTTTTGTGTTACTATCAAAATAGAGCAGGTTTCCTTCAATTAGATCCACCTCGTTCTCATAGAGAGTGGGGGAAAGATAAACACAAGGGTGGTTCGCCCCTCAATTTTTTGATGGCGGGTGGCGAGGGCGGGGATATTTACAAACATGCACACAAACGTCAATAATGACATGAATTTACCCCGGAATTCCATAATGCTAGCTGACATGAGTATACGATGCTCTTGCCTCAAAAATCGAAGGGTAGGTACAACCTTTTAATTGCGAGATATCGGAAAAACAAAAAACATGTATTCGCTAATTTCCCATCCTCCACTTGTATGCAAATTTACATCTCAATCGAATTTTGCAATAAACAATATGAAATTTATTGTCATTTGTATGACTCTCGTCTCCAATGTAGAATAAGCAAAAGAATAAGGGTGGTTGCAATTTGACTTTTTTAATATCTCGCACCGTTAAAAAGTTATTGCCGAAAAATGAAAACAACCCTATTTTTGAGGGTGTTTTTCACCCCATAACACCATTTTTCCGCCGATAAAAAAATACGTGTCGCTTAGTTTTCGATACTCTACCACATACCAAAGTTTCAACAAAATCGGAGGGGGCCACCTAAGTGATGTTTCTTGTTAGACGGGAAAAAAGTAAATATCTCACCCAGATATTTAACCGTAGACGGGCTCGCGACCCACGACTCGACTTACAAATTAGTATCCTGACGAACGCGCTAAAACTCACGAGGACTGATCTAAAAAACGAATATAAAAAATCTGTCAATAATTATTGGAAAAATAGAATAAGTAAATATCCGACCTAACGACTCGAGACGCATGTTCCCCGAACTAAACAAAATATTCAGACCGAAAACGTCGATAACGGTACCGACACTGATAATTACGAGGGAAAAATTTAATGCGTTGTTGCGAGATACCCCGAACGACGTGGACGCACTGGACACGAAGGACGACGGAAACTACCCAACAATTAACGATACGGACAAATTAATCGCGATCGGAAACGATTTCGAAGCAACGTACACGCAAAATAACGCACTTGGACAATCAGGGCTGCGGAATAGGGTACGAGACAGAATAGACGCGTTACGCCCCGAGATTCAACGCGATCGCGACACTAACGCCACTTTCAGGTAGTACTATCGATACTGAAATAGTCAAGTGTATATACAGTAATTTTTTACTCACGTAGTTTTTAGAATAGGCAACGTCGCGATAGAGTGAGAGAGACAGAGATCATCTGTTTTGGTCTGTTTCATTTGAAACAGACCAAACGACGTTGCCACGCTACACTGAACTACAATATAAAAGCACATTTGGGATATTTATTTGTTAATTACGACGAACACACGCTCTCAACCTATATTTTTAAGGATTAAAACTGTTCCTTATAATATTTTCCCTTATTCTACCCTTTTTTATTGAAATCTGAACGGTGCTTTTGGTAAAATACAATACAATGAAAAGTGTGATTTCGCATAAGACTCAATGTTAAAATGTTAAATGTATGAAATTGTCAATGCCAATATCTTTTTTCTGGTTCTCTGTAGCCTCTTAAAAATTGAACTGGATCTTGTTCTTATCATAATCTACTGCTGTACCAAATTTTATTAAATTCGGAACGGTAATTCTATAACCGACAGTACTTCCTTAACGACATTTGCAGATGCGAATACGGCCCACTCACCGACGCAAGTCGACGATACGACGGGCAACTATTTCAGTTCGAACACGAAGTTACGAGCTTTATGCGAATGAACGCCAAACATTCAGCGGGCTTCGGCAAAGTCCCCAATCACGCACTCAAGCACGTACCACTGTCGACCATCAGACGCCTCAGCGTATTATTCAACAATGCACTGAATAACGGATATTCCCCGCGCGATTGGAAACACGATCGAGTAATAGCTAATTGCGGAAAAAAGCTAACGATCTTTCAAATGCCTCTAATTTCCGACCGATAAGTCTTCTGTCGAACGTCAGCAAATGGTTTGAGACGGTTTTAAGCACGAATATAGGAACCATCTGCTCGTTGAATAATATCATCCCCGATAATCAATTTGGTTTCAGGTTTCGACATTCCACATTCCACACTATTACGAAGCTTACATCCGACGCGTGTTGGGCACTCAACAATGGTGACTGCGTTGGAGCCGGCCTTATCGATTAGGAGAAGGCATTCGACAGGGTTTGGACACATGGTCTGATATTTACATTATTAGAGTACAATTTCCCGACACCCATGACGAAACTGATTTCATCATGGGTCTTTATAATTATGACAGTAATTTCCATAAACATGACTACCGGGCGGACATTCGCTGTTACAGACTCCTCGGGAAAATTGAACAAAGTATTTCAAGTAAATAACGAAGTGTAACAAGGGACGGTGCGTGCACCAATTCTGTTTAACATTGATAACAGCGACGTTTTATGTAATTACCTCGATACACGCGACAAAAAATGTATAGCGTATGCCGACGACCTCATTATTTACAGAATCGGACGAATACCGTCCGAAATGAACGGACGACTACAGAAAGATTACGACAAAATAAAAACACACAGTCTTTCGGTGAAAGCCTGCTTGGCGGATAAAGGAGAGCGAGGTAAAATAACAAATTGTCCACACTGAGCAGTCGTAGTCAAAGCCTTTTATTTGTCGTTGTTAATTTAAGAAGAACACTTATAACAGAGCCGCTCGAGCCGTTCAACCTCACACACTGTATAATTCGCACGAGCTGTGCGAGCCGAACAATGGCCGCGAATACCTACACCCGTTTCCTTACACCACGAGGTCCGTTTCCAAGATCAATTGCCTATTTCGTTGTCCGTTATCGACACAAGGATTTAACATTGTTGAGCAAGCCGGGTCGTTATAATTATACAAGAGCGCAACACGTGAGATGACCGATGGTTATTAATATAATACAGACAGACTGGAATAGAAGAGCGCGCCGTACTAACTCGGAGTTCACACAATAATAATGGCCGATTAACCGGCGTCTGGTTAATCGCTCGGCCGTTAACCGACCCCTAGAGAGGGGGAAGCGTCGCTCGGACAAAGCGTGACGCTGCCGCCTCGATCAATCAGCGCTCGATCACGCGAGCGGTGTGAAACCAATTTCGGCGACGCCGGAACACACAGTAGCGACTAGAAATTAACTCTTTGAGCTCTAAGGATGCATATATGTGTCAGCCTATGCGTCTGTGGACCACATATGCTTGAAAGTACTCAGGTCTCAAAGGGTTAAAAATGAATGCGGACAAATACGAAACGATACTTTTCAGACCGAGAATTGGCAACGCAAACTGTGATGCCAAGGAATATTGGCGTCTCTTCAACGTGACGGACAGAGACACGAACGTTAAAATTGAACATGAGCAAGGGGTTTAATATTTGGGTGTTAGGATAGACAATTTTTTAAATTACACAGGACATATGGAGGCTCAACTGACGAAAGCAAGGAACGCCTTGTTCTCTTTGAGTAGACTTTTTTACAGCGGCCTTCTTGAAAAGTGGGTCAAGGCCCTGACCTATCAGGCCTTAATACGGCCCATTATAACATACGGAGCACCGATTTGGTACAATATAAGCGAGTCTGTCATGGAAAAAATATGGACTTTCGAACAAAAATGTTTAAGGACCTGTTTCCAGCCTACACAGATCATCTAAATTAAATTACATTCATTTTAGGAGCAACAAACAATTCCAACTACGCGAGGACACGCGACGTCACAGAAAACGGAGTGATAAACGGTCAAATCTACCTCAACCCACTTTATAACGCAAAAACATTACAGACAGGCAACGTACCACCCGAGACATTTGTATATCTTGATGCCCTCGGATGTCTGCAGAATAGCGCCATACCGACCATTTATCCCGTGTTTCGCCATTCAGGCAACACGAAAGTTTTACACGACGAAGATATCGATATCGGTGCACCCGACGCTCTCTGCAGATACTCGAGGGCAATACCCGCACGAGACGCCAAAGACAAACAAAATATCAAAAAATACTGGTGGTTCGTCTCCATGGCTGACACTTCAGTTTTTTGTATTCGCCCAAAAACACTCACGAATCATTCACCCGGATTACTTTATCTCTCATACACTCGCTTTATCACCCGCACGCTTTTGTACTCTATGTTCTGGCATTGTCGCATCATTCGTTCATCCACTCATGCATTTATTCATTCATACATAATCCATTCTTGCAATAGCTTTATATAGAATCACGCTATATCGTGCACATTTATTCTATGCATCTTTTACGCATAATCATACCATATTTGCACATTCACGCCAATGATGTTCGTTGTCTGCTTGCAGTTTGTTTCTATACAGAAGCACGATCACTCACTGTCATTCATCGCACATTCATCTCATGTTATCCGATCGGTAACCTGTATAAATGTCATCAATATCACCGCCATATAGTTCTCACTCCATCTTCGTTATTTATCTCTTTCTTCTTTTTTCTTCTTTTCATCCTATTAACCAAAAAGTACAGTTTCGAAGCCTCCTGTACCTTACAAAAAATAAGACACTGTACAAATCTAGGCTTAAGGACACTCTTCACACCAAACAACAAAACCTAACTACAAACGCAAACAAAAACGCTTCACTGAACATAACGAGAAGAGCTCGAGGAAGAGCCATTTGTTTATCAAACATTTATAAGATTGTCAGTTTCTGTTTACTGATCACTACTATTTACACTGTATCTTCTTTATGTTATTGGCTGAATAAACAGATTCTATAAACAAAAAAATGTACTAGGTAAACACACGTGTCTCGAATCTCGATCGTAGTGAATTTAGTTACGTACATCGGATGCCTTAGTCACGCTTATAATTTATTATTTTTCTAAAAATGAGCCATTTATCTCACCTTCTACCGTAATTAAAACTGAAAATAATAACATCTCTGTTAAAACTATTTTTCTATAAAACAGTCTCAACTTTCAAAGCTGCATAAAGAAAAGAAAATATATAAAAAGGTAGTTGTAGCGAAGAAGAACTTACAATTTAAATTAGAATAAATACATTTTCCAAATAAAGAGGCAGTGACAGGGGTAGCGTTCCCGGCTCATATGTAGTGGGCCCCGGTTCAATCCCGCCGGCACCAATGCAATTTTTCTATGTGCTTTTTCTGAGCTCTCGAAGGTTCGGAATCCACCTAAGAAAAAAGGTGTAGCTTCATCGGAGTAATAGTTGATAGTGGAATAGTTGTTAGTGGAATTGAGGTTAGAGATATCTAACAAGGGGAAGTACGCTGTACATTAGAATCTGTGCATACAACCATCCAGGTCCGAGAGCTATGCACCAAATTACCATCTACCTACCTACATTTTTCAAAGTGCTCGTTTGAAATACTTGATGAGATTTCCAAATGAGGATAAATCTTTTTTTTTAATAGAAAACAATAAGTTTCATTGTTTTTATTAAGCTTATTAGTAACGTTGTGAAAAACTTTAATAAAGTAGTCCTGTTTACGTGTCGAATGAGATACATTGATGTATCCCAGTTTTCTGCATCAACACACTTCATCGCAATAAGAACTTTACAGATGTCAATAAAGTATACCATATTGTCCTGCCCGCTGAATGGTTTATCCAAGCCTAGAAAATATACGAAGTAGACGAATCACGCCGTGCAAGGGTTTTTTTTAAATCTACACTCACGTGCTTTTGGGAAAAACTAGTTTTTTGAGACTTATTTTTTACAATTTTTCTGAATTTGTGACTAATGAGCAATATTTGTAATTAAAAACTGGAAATATTCCATATAAGAACATAGTTACTTATTACTTAAAAAATGACATCTTTTTTTTTAACGAGATAAGTAACTATGTTTGGAATAATGGTTGGGGAAAGGTGACGGGGAAGCCATATCCCAAATGAATTTTGATATTACAAGAAAATCTGAGGCCACGAAGTCCAAACCCTATTGCTATTATGAAAGAGAATGGTTCACACGGACTAGGGAACGTAACGTGATGAATAACATTATAGATATCCTTGTAGATATTCGTGTCTGTTTGTACAATTTTAAATTGCGATAGTGTCTAAGGTATCGACCCTTTGACAGTTCTACAGTTGTTAATTTTGATTGATAATGAGCCGAATCGTGAATGGGCGATGTTATATGCTCGGCGAGCAAGGTTGCGTGTAATTAAGGCAATTATTGCGTATAATTCTAAATGACCTCGAAAATAGCCTGGCGACAATTTGCATAATAACACATTGCATAATTCTTTCGATAAATATTAGCACATGCGAAACCAATGAATAATTGAAATTCGATACGGGTAATGGAATAGTTCAAGGTCGACGTAATGGACGCTCCAATGAATAAAGACTAAAAATGTTCGTAAAAAAAGTTACTCTGTTGTATGATAAAAATCCAAATTAAAAAAATGAGAGAACATATAAAATTATTTCGTGCATATATATAGTTGCCGCCTGGGATGACCGCATTGTACACTATTCAAAAAGGGATTCTTTAGGCGGTAGGTCCAGTTTTGTCTAGCTTTTTCCAACTTTCGACACACAGCCATGGCCGAAAATTCAATGGATTAATCATTTCAGTTTTCGTGAATTATTGTCATAATTACATGTAATCATTTTTTGATTGGCTCTTACATAGATGTAAATTTCCCCATGCTATTCTGCATAAATCTAAATGGTGGATAAATTAATAGTTTACGCGAGGGCTTTTCACGATTTTTGAAAAGGAATCATATTTTCTTTTATTAATCAATAACAGAATTGTTAGGCCTTCAAATTACTTATACTAATTCTCTCATTGAAAATAGCTATCGTACCTAATGAATTGGAATAAATTATAGAAGATACGTGGAAATTTTATAAATTCAATAAAATTAAAAGTTGTATAAAATTCGTGAGATTCCAGGATTCTCGATGGGTTCGTATAGGCTTAACGCGTCTATGTAACGAGAAAGTAGTTTTTTGTTATTTAATTTAACCAAAAGCCAATTAACGCATTCCTTTCCACGGAAAGATTTATATTTCAAGACTGAATCATCGACCATACAATATACATACTACGCCATATTGCGAGCTATACGGTTCTAATAATTCATCTTATCCGCCTGTGGCTTGAACAGGTACTCCAGATCCGCATAAATTCCAAATGATAATGTTTCTTTATGTTTACAGTTCTTTAATTACAACGGTATAGCTTCACTTTCCGGAAACATGATTTTACTCTTATTAATGTTTCCACGCTCTACCTTATACTCGACTGATGCGCCTTGTCTTGAAAAATTGTATAAAAATGGATGATAATCGTGTACTATGCAGATATTTGGAAGCAGCCCCACTTCGGACACGTGAAAGGTGTCTTATAGATATAAAATAGTCCAATTGTTTATCGCCATCGCAATCATCATTGATATTATCGTCGTCATCGCCGTCATGGTCGGCGTCGATATCATTTTCGATCATGATCAAATGAACTGTACGTTTCCCGGAAGTTGATGTCACTTCGACGTGTCAGCAATATTTCTAAGCACTTACGAACAAATTATTTATTTACCGATGTTTTTAATGATCATTAAACTCGTCTGAAAATTGAATGCATCCCAGTACTTTATAATTGGGCAGGAAGGAAATCAATAATTTAAGTGCTTTGAAACTTAAAAAGCCATCTTCTCCTGCCGAGAAATTCTTTGAATGTGATGTTAACCTATTTACAATTTACGATTAAACAAGTGAAGTTCAATCGGGATTGTATGAGACGCCTCTTCCGAAGGGATCATGGATGTAGTACCCCGAGTTCCCACATGTGCTGCCACAAATTTTTAAATGTAAACTAAAATTTTTCAAACACCGAAGTCCGTTGTTCACGCCTGCGTAGGCCATACCTGATCTGCTTTTATCTTCAACCTTCATCCTTCAAAGACACTGCTGTAATGTAAGAAATGGGTATCATCAAATATAAGAGGGTGGAAGGGACTGATCTCTTCGGAAAAGACGCCTCATACAATCACCATTGAACTTCACTTCGTTCGTTTAATCGTAAATTGTATTTCGCCCTTCTTCCTTGAGATCATAGATGTAGTTGTTTACAAATAGTTCCGGCAGATATTTATTTAGTACGCCTTTTCTGTTTCAATTTTATTCCCAAATTACAACGATGTTAGCTTTAACCTTGAAAAGTAAAGGGTCTATCTCGAAATGAATGATAGTGCTATATTTGAAATCTTAACAACCAATCTGTTGTTACATCCCAAGGTGGGAAGAGAATATAGCCCCGGTTCGGTTGGACTTGAGTTCGCCTCCTTGGACTTGTGCTCAAATATATCAATTCAACCATTTTGATTAATCGTCGAGGTAGATCTCTCCGAAGATGTTTCGATTGATGATTGTTTCCCGGACTTCTCGACGGTGATTTCTGAGGATGAGTTTCTTTGGACATTATTAATTGCAACACCAACAACTCACGTATACTTAACAAAACACTGATACTTTAAATTGTACTTATTGTTAGAGTAGAGACGTTATAAAAATTCGATAAGTTTGATTGGTCTAATTCTTTAGCGAGACCCTTCGTTTTTCTGTGGAGGGGGTTGTCTCAAAGACGCGGGGCTGACGTGAGATCGTCGCTTTGTGGACGAAGTTCGTGGGAAAGAAAAGTGTGGTTTCGAATTATAGTTCGGAGAAATAGTACAGAGTTTTGTTTACAACTAACACAAGGTTTCCAGCGGTAATATTGAACAAGGCGTTCGTCGAAATGTAACATGAATAAGGAAAGTAAAGAAAAGTTTGTCGGGCTGGATACTTATGAATTGGTATGTGACTAACAATAAGAGTTATGAATTGGTATGTAACTAACAATAAGAGTAAATGGCATCGTTATTAATTAAGAGTTGATTATTACTAAAATGTATATAAGAGGAATGTTTATTTATTGGGGAAGTGTTTGTGAGGGTAGAAAATATACTTTGGCACGTTGCGTGGTTGTTTACATAGAAAAGATTGAGTTCGGAGTTTCGAATGTTTACAAAATAATCTTAAGAATATTATTATATGAGAGATCGTAGTTCCATGTCCTAAGGAGAAATATTAATTATTTCTTAGACATAGTTTCGTAAATGAAATAATTAGTTGGTAATACGGAAAAAGTGATACATTGGATTTGAATTTTGTAGGCAGGCTACAGTACTTTGAACGTGGGTAAGATAGTGTTCTTATTTATCGACTGCAGATGCGTATTACCCATGTTAGGCAGTAACACATGGATAATAAAACTCGGAATGGTTAAAGTAAATAATTATTTAGTTTAAGTAAATCAATATTTACTTTATAACATAATAGAACATAAACAATGTTTGTCATTAAACTCTTTTAACCGAACTTCTACGATAAAGTAACATTTTGAAGAAATCACATGCGATCGCCTAATAGCGTCCCCACGCTATTAGGCGATCGCAAGCGTATAATTGAACATTACAAAAAATTATGAATTAATATTAGAAGTATATTACAGTCAAATCCTTATCAGTCATTTGTTTTATTAGACTAATTTTGATCATTATAACATATAAAGAATATGAATTACGGTCTTGGATTTTCAATACAATCTTTATGCATCCATTGGAAGCACTTGGTGTATCGGATCAATTTTTCTATCTTCGTATTTTGGGAATTCGTTTAATGGCAAATGGGACATTCAGCGTTATCAGCTATCTTCTTAATCAATGCTGGCTAGAATAAACTCTTCATCAGATTAATTTCTTTGACGCTTGATAGTTTTTCTCTTATAAAAAAAAACAATTAAAAACAAAGCACCTTTAATAATTTAGTTAACTCTTATCATCCCGGAACGATATTAGGTAAACAGGAAATTCTTAATATCATCTCCTAACGTCGATCTAATATTGTCCCCCGGGACGATATTAGATCCCTAGTGAAGTGTCGTGTAATGAGAGCGTTTCATGGGCTCTCTCATAATTTTCGCTAGAGTGGGTCATAGGTCTTTCGGGATCTATGACCAATCCTTTCTGTCGATGATCGGCGCATGCGATCTTCGATCGTAATTATCTTTGTCGCACGCATTGGCAACACGCGGTCGCGTTTCTCGAATGTTTGACAAAGCTTTATTACATATACTTGTATATTTGATAAATTATATGAAACTTATAATCTAGAATATTAGATTTGATATGATCTCATGCGAGGTTTATAATTATTATTGACAAATTTGACGCTCGAGGAGTGCGTCGAGCGGTGACATCGAGGGAATGGACGAATTCAATTTTCCTGTCACAGCATGTAATGAACAATATGTTCGCACGTTTCTACAAATTTGTGAATGGCTACGTGATTGTTCAAAAGACCCAATATCGTTCAATTTATTAGAAATTATATTTTGCTCGTGTGGTAAAAGTGATTCCACATCTTATTGCACGTGTTGGAAATTAGGGTTAAAATGCACAATATTGTGTGAGAAATGTAGTGCGTGGAACCGCAAACGTATTCCTGATTCCGCAATAGTTTTAAGTGATGATGAAATCGACGCAGACATTTTTTTATTTTTCCATGAATTTTATAATGCAACGGATTTGCATTGTCGCAAACCCGAGTCCGGAATGATACGACTGTTGAGGAAAACTATGAGGCTGTCGAGAAAAAACTAAAAAAGAATAATTATTACTAGAATTTTAGGAATAATATATGTAGGAAATATAGTTATTGTAATAAAAAAAATCCTGATAGAAAATTTATTTATTATACTCTTACTCACTTATTGTAAATGTGTACAAATTTACAATAAGTGAGTAAGTATTTTTTGTCACAAATTTGAAAGTATTCTTGAAAAATAATTTTTTTCTGGTTCTTGCTCCAAGAACTATTGTTTTCTCTGAATATAAATATAGTTGTACTTGTAAAAAAAATCCTGATAGAAAATTTATTTATTATACTCTTACTCATTTATTGTAAATTTGTACAAATTTACAATAAGTGAGCAACTATATTTATATTCAGAGAAAACAATAGTTCTTGGAGCAATAACCAGAAAAAAATTATTTTTGAAGAATACTTTCAAATTCGTGACAAAGAAATACGCAGATTTAAAAAAAAATAACTCTCTACGACAATTTATAAGGGAATTATTGAAATTGTTAACGAAGTCGCTCGAGGAGTGATGCGGGGTGAGAAACGGTACCCCCACCACGTCGTCCGGCCACGTGGTTGACGTTGCTCGTTGGCCTGCAAGCGAGCGATCGACTTCGATTATTGTTAGATCTTTATCACTTGAATTTTGCGAAATTTTTCATTTGCTTGGCTTGTAATGAAGATATTGAGGCTTTGTTTTTTTCATATTATGTGTCTTATACAAGTGCATCATAATCTCAAACAAAATTTCAATTAGCTTTGTAACTTAAGGCGTTATTTCTATTTGTTTATAAGCTAAAATTTTGTATCCTCGAAAAATGGAGTTTTTGCAAAATTGTTTTTTCTTTTTAAATAAAATCCGGAATATACATGTTGAAAATCATCTGTTGAATTTTTTTTTATAGCGTGAATCCGCTGTATCAGCTGGAATTTAAAAACTCCCAATTTTCGCAGATCGGACATTATTGCTAAACTATATAACATGGAACGACAAGTTTTTCGTGCATATCTTGGGGATATTTTTTTCTAGATAATACGCATGCTGTTGAATGTTGCTGTTGAAAAACACCTGTTGAATTTTTTTTATAGCGTGAATCCCGGTATCAGCTGGAATTTAAAAACTCCAAATTTTCGCAGATCGGACATTATTGCTAAACTATATAACATAGAACGACAAATTTGTTGTGAATATCTTGGTGATAGTTTTTTCTAGATGATATGCATGCTGGAACGGTATGTTGATAAATCCGATCGATAACAGATGCTCTAAACAAAATGAACAAATTATTGTTCAATTGTAATTTACTGCTAAACTGACAGTTCCATGTGATTTTGGCATATGACTCTTTTTGTAGAGAAACTCACAACGTACAACTTTTGTAGGAAACATTTTTCGATAAAACCCATAACAAAAAAAAATACAAATTAAATAAACGACTTTTTTCAACAATTTCTGGTTGCTAAAAAACATATCCAAATTTTCCTAACTTTTAAGGGCATGTTCCTGGCGATCGAAGAAAACCTACAAAACTAACCTACAAACGAACCTACAAAAAAATTTGCGCTGCGCTTGTCATTTTGTTTACAACTTATTTCTATTCCGCCTAGATTATTGTTACGTCCCGAGCGTGTTTCATGAAGAAGAGAGACGGACGGAAGGAAGGTTCAGCCCAGTTATACGTATACATAGATTGGATAAAAAAGGATTGTTGCTATAAATTCTTCGCACCATGCGACAGACATGAGATGGATTAGTATCGTTTTTCTTGAAAAAATATGCAAATGGAAGATGTATCTTCTTTTTAACGCTCTTTTGCATATTTTTCCAATTGTGTTAAAGATTGCAATCCTTAGTAGATTTAAACTGTGGTTCAAGGATTAGTCGTTCAAACAAATCATAAGTTTGAGCGGGTCCTATACTTGTCACGCCACGTATTCAACAATGGTCATCGTCATTAAAGCGGCGTCGACTCGGAACTTTGTTTTAGGAGTGTCGAGGACCGGAAATCATATGTATATGGGACATTCCACAACAAACGGACAAGTTTCAAAAAATTTTTTTTATTGTCTCAATTTTTTCATATTTTTAGTGCCCATCGAGAAATTCTTCGTAGTCAATTTTGAAATTTTTTTGATTACCCGTTCAAAATATATCGAATTTTGAAAAAATCGCATTTTTTCCGCTTTTTTACTCATAACTTCTTTAATAGTAGGCCAAATTGAATTTTTTTTTAACAAATTTTCGTTTTTCAATGTACTTTTCGAAAAAAAATATTAAACAATTAGTTGAGGTGTTGTTGCAGGTAATTTTTGAGCATTAAACTTAACATATTTTTAAAAGTGAATGCATGTGTTAATTTTTTTGAAAATTTGTTATTTCATCAAAGTATGCTCTCATTTAAGAAAAAAAATTGAAAGTTTAAAACTTAAAAATCACATTTAAAAACACGTCAAATAATTCGTCTATATTTTTGTTGGAAAAGTACATGCAAAAACGAGAATTTGAAAAAAAAAGATTCAATTTGGCATACTATTAAAAACATTATGAGCAAAAAAGCCAAAAAAAGAGCGATTTTTAAAAAATTCGATATCTTTTAAACGGGTAATGAAACAAATCTCAAAATTTACTACGAAGAGTTTTTCGATGGGCATTAAAAAATATCCAAAAATTGAGAAAATAAAAAAAACAGTTTTTGAAATGCGTCCATTTATCGTGGAATACCCCCCCCCCCCATATATATATATATATATATATATATATATATATATATAATGTGTTGAGTATTAGGATGATGATATGAACTAACGGAGAACAAACGAATGAGCGATGAACCTCATTAGGATGAAGTAAGAAATGACAGTCGAGAAAGTCGAGAGACAGATACGAATACGCAAAAAAGTGTAACGTACGCGTGATCGGGAAATCAATTACCTTGTGTAATTAATATATCCGCCCCAGCACAAAAGATCCGTATAATTTATTTCGTTCGCTCGGTAACGTTTCGTGGGCGCGAGATCGTTGCTTACATAAGCACACGCACGCATATACATATACAATACGTACTCTAATGCAAACTATTGTAATTTTCATACCGTTATACAAAAATATTGTACATATAACTAGCGGTACCCGGCATTCGTTGCAATTCCATTTTGGTGTCATAATTCATTTGACACACAATATTTTTTGTTTTTCTGTCCATGTGTGAAGCATGAACTTTCCAAATAATAATCTATACTATACACATTTTTAGCGATTGTTCCCGTGCTTTGTTGATGGACATTGCAAATGGGAGTCGCACTGGAAACTGCAAAC
>JAPYZU010004126.1:0-15233 GCA_030523005.1 Tryphoninae sp. B BG-2022a | reverse complement strand
GGGGTACCTTTACGTGATAAAAAGCACATTTTCAAATTAATTTTTCTCGTTAATAACATCGGCGACCACCCTCGATTTTTTAAAAAATAAATCGGGCATGACTTTATTTATTGAAATGCTGAATTTCAAATTTTTCTGCAGTAGTGCGCCTAGCAGGAGAACTACCTTAAATCTTAGAAATCACATTGAAAATCACCTCAAATAATTTTACTATTTTTTTTTTTTTAAGTAAATTCAAAAAACGAGAATTGGAAAAACATAAAAAAGATTCGATTTGGCCTACTATTAAACAAGTCATGAGCAAAAACGCCGAAAGTTCGATATCCTTTGAACGGGTAGTAAACAAAAATCTGAAAATTTAATAAAAAAAAAAAAGAACAAATTGAGAAACTAAAAGTAAAAAGTTCATGAAAGTTGGCAGTTTGTCGTGGAGTGCGCTCCACATATAACAGAATTTTGTATGGATTCTTAGTTCAATATACAGAAAAACAATTGATTATAATATGAATTGATGTAACTCGAAAAGCAGTTTTTGAATAAGAAAACGAATTGAATTGACTTACGCAAAAAAAATAATATATCCACAATGCCTACCTCGCCATGTATAATGCATTCTGAAAAAATTATGACTTTATTCAGATATAGATTATATTTACAATGACTTTCGAATTGAAAATTAATACCTACAATAAAAAATCCTTTCTAACCGAAAAATAGAGAACCCCTTATTTTGTTTATATACCAAAAAGTATATGAACAATATATACATATATTTTATATTATAGGTATTACGAGCCATATAATTTTTGCGATTATATAATTATAAAAACGAATAATTTGAGATATTTTTACTTTTCATTTTCCATAGGCCAAACGAACTGAAAACTGATTTCATCGTTGCTAATAAATCATGGACAAATTCGGAAAATTCGGCTCGGTTGATTGCGTCGTACGACATGGGTTGGAGTAAGTGAAGAACTGGTCGGTCCTATGACAGTCTTAATAGATATGGAGCTCTGATTAGCTACAATAAGAAAAAAGTATTGGATTACGAAACGAGGACTCGAAAGTGTCGATCGTGTGGTCGATAAAGGTCATACTGGTCCGGACGATCATAACTGTGTAGACTGAATTACGCTGGCAGCACGAACAATATGGACAATAATTTGGCGAATCAAGTCGTTAATGAGGACTTTGCCCTTGAAATTTTCAAAAAAATCAATTGCTTTTTATTACGAATTCTTAATCTACATGTAAGTAGAAATAAGTCTGTCGAAGCGCTTCCCGGATTTCGAACGTCTACGATATTTTAAACGCGTTTCAAGTTATCACCGTCAGCGCGCTCTGACCGTCTCAGCGGAGCGACCAGCTAGCTGGGTTCCCGCAGGTCTCAACGCGTTTTACGCAGGTATACAGAGCCTTTTATGCTTACAAACATTTGAATAGGGCCCCTACTTTCTTCTTTATCGATTTTGCAACGGTTATTTCAGTCTGGCTTCGACATTGAAAGCGAAAACATCGTAGCGACCGGGTTTTGTGTTTTTCGTTATTTTCAAATAATTTATCGAAAATTTGTGCGCAATATGCCTCGAAAGGGTACGGGCGTAAAAGATCGCATTCGCAACCCTCCAATCGCTGGGAATTTGGAAAGAGCAAATCGTTCACAAGCACGTCAGCGCAGAAAATTTTATAAAGTAGCGAATTGGGAAGTCATGGTACCTACTAAGTGTGGATTCAGCGTACCACTTTTTGAACTTCGTATTAGTTTTTAACTTTTTATCCGATAACGTTTTTCGTAAAGAGTGCAACGGACGAATCGCTTTTTCCTTATCGGTAAAGCTTATGAAATAAATCGCCGAATCGTCTTTGTTTTCCGTTTATTAGGCCTCAGAATAAACGGTTCGAGCAGATTTTGTGGCATGATGGACATTTGCAACGCGATGACGACCACAATATATTACGCTTGCGTAGAAAATATACGAATCGCGACGAAGTACGTTTACGACATGGTTCTGAAGAAAGCTGTGGCAGAGCAAAAGAAAGAAACCTTTTCTCGAGGACTACAGGAACATCGCTTCATCGTTTCAGGAGATGACACGTGGAAAAAGAGAGGGTTTTCATCTCTCATTGGCGTGACTAGTCTCATTGGATACGACACCAAACAAAATTATCGACGCCATGATCAAATCGAAGTTTTGCCAATCTTGCAGCTTTTGGAAGAAAAACAAAAGATGAAGATCCTGCTCGTTACGATGAAGGGAAAGAAACACACGTGGAAACTTGCACCGCAAACCACGTCGGTTCCGCGGGAAAGATGGAAACCGACGGAATCACCGAAATGTTTCTCCGATCTGTAGAACTGCACGAAGTCAAATACGTTACTTACGTCGGGGATGGTGACAGTAAAACGTTTAACGGATTGCTTGAAGCTAATCCGTATGGTGACGTTACTGTCAAAAAAGAAAAAGAATGTGTTGGTCACGTCGAAAAAAGAATGGGAACGAGATTGAGAAATATGAAAAAAGAGATGGAGAAATTTTAAAAAAAAAAAAAAAAAAAAAATGGCGGCGTTTACAGCTTCGCGATAACAGGTCCTGAAATCGCGGGGGATAAACGGCTGACATCACTGCCCCCTTTTTGTTGATCTGAAACACAAATTCAAAGCATATTATCAATCTGTGACCCTTTGATCGTGGAATGACGGATGAGTTTTTCGTTTAGTACAAATTTCAGAAAATGGCGGCATTTAAAAAAAATCTCTTTTTCGCGTCTTTTTTTCGCATAAAAAGATAAATAATAAATGCAAAAATGTAGCTATCGAAAAAGAAACGATCCGTCATTCCGCGAAGACATATTTTCTAAGTATGCTCTCCAAATTTCAGAGCAATATGTTAATTACAACGGTCAGGAAAATGTCAGATATTTTGAAAAAAATTATTTCGAGAAAAGCGCGTTTAAAGTTTTGAATGTGTTTACACAAATGTGTTTATAATTACCGCTAATCGGCATTGCCTGGTCCACCGAGGCCCGCTACTCAATCCGGGCCTTTCTTGTTGCGGCGGACACCTGCCTCTCCGCGCGCTCGATCCTTGTTTTGTCCCATGAATGGACCCAACTCTCGGCGAACGTGCCAATCCGGACACCCATGAAACCAATGGCAATTGGCAATGATTCCTCACCTTCGTTGAAGATAATCACAGCTAATTCCGGGGCAATATGGACCACATCTGTCCTGGAATGAAGATGTTTGGTGGGTGCACACGTCCAAATCGTATTGTTAAGTGACTCATTACTGTTTTGAGTATGAGCACCCAAATATCTTTCAAGCAAATCGTTCGATGATAAACCTTTGTAAATTGGCTCTATGGCATTTAGAACAGTATGTCTAAGAGGAACCTTGTGCTTATATAAAGTTTTTTTCTCCTGGTGGACACGTCTCATGCTGGGTTTTTTTATCCGTGGAGCTCTTGTGGTACTACGTAGCCCATATCGTGTCCTTCTTGGCTTGCATGCACAGAATGTGAATTTCGGCCGATAGCAAGGCCATAGTATTTAATCAGTTCACCGTTCGCTTTATTTGGGAGTTTGCCTGCCCCCTTTCCACCGAGTCCCTTGGTTTCTTTTTTCATATTTATTTCTCAATCTCGTTCCCATTCTTTTTCCGACGTGACAAACACATTCTTTTTTTTTTAACAGTAACCTCATCATACGGATTGACTTGAAGCAATCCCTTAAACGTTTTACTGTCACCATCCCCGACGTAAGTGACATATTTGACTCCTTGCAGTTCTAGCGATCGGAGAAACATTTCGGTGATTCCATCGGTTTCCATCTTTCCTGCGGAACCGAAGTGGTTTGCGATGCAAGTGTCCACGTGTGTTTTTTCCCTTCCATTCATCATAACGAGCAGAATCTTCATCTTGTTTTTCTCCCAAAAGCTGCAAGATTGGCAAAAGTTCGATTTGACCATGGCGTCGACAACTTTTTTGGTGTGGTATCCAATGAGAGTAGTCACGCCAATGATAAATGAAAACCCTCTCTTTTTCCACGTGTCATCTCCTGAAACGATGAAATCATCTCCCTGTAGTCGTTTTCTTGCTTCTCCTCTGCTACAGCTTTCTTCAGAACCATGTCGTAAACTAATTTCGTCGCGTTTCGTATATTTTCTACACAACCGTAATGTATTGTGGTCGTCATCGCGTTGCAAATGTCCATCATGCCACAAAATGTGCTCGAACCGTTTATTCCAAGGTCTAATAAACGGGAAACAATGACGATTCGGCGATTTATCTCATAAGCTTTACGGATAAGTCGACACGAAGTAACGCTTTTTCCCCGCACTCGCATTTTAAATTCAGTTTAAAACCGATACCTCGTCGATCACGCGTGGAAAAAGCGATTCGTCCGTTGCACTCTTTACACAAAGCGTTATCGGATAAAAAGTTAAAAACTAATATGAAGTTCAAAAAACGGTACACTGAATCAACACTTAGTTCCATAACTTCCCAATTTGCTACTTTATACAATTTTCTGCGCTGACGTGCATGTGAACGATTTGCTCTTTCCAAATTCCCAGCAATTAGATGGTTGCGAATGCGATTTTTTACGCCCGTACCCTTTCGAGGCATATTGCGCACAAATTTTCGATAAATTATTTAGTCTATTGAAATGTTACATTGACCCTGCATTTATCAAAGTCAGCAATTTTTTTTCTGGTGCATAGGGGGAGGTATGAAAAGCTTAAGTCAAAGTTTGTGGGGTTGTAATCCTTGAGGAAAACCCGCCATCTTGAAAAAAAGGGGTGAAATAGCTTTTCCAAAATATCTATAAAACTATCCACCGCGCAAGAAAATTGTTCAGTTATTTTTTGTAGGAAATTAAATTCTCTACACATTTACTTTCTTGACTTTTTGTCGTACAATCAAAAATATTAAAGTCATTAACAGACAACGACAAAAAATGAAGGAGTAATTTCCTTTAAGTCGCTCCAGCTTTTTTTCTTTTCATTTTGCAGAAAAATATGTTCAATGCATTTCGATAGAACACCTTCTGACGAATAAATTTCAATATAAATGTGTCTATTTTTGTTTATCTATAAACATTTAACAGTGCTGCAAAGGTAAGTGTCGGAGTACTCGAAAATAGACATAAAAATGAACGATTATGCGTCGTTTCTTTGCAAATTTCATTAATTGCGGCGGACATATTTTATTTGTTGCTATTGCAATATTCATAATAATTAGCTATGAACTTCTCGTAGGTGGTGCGGAATACAGTTCACAACTAATTATTATTATTAACTCTTCGTACGTGGCGCGGAAAAGAGTTCATAACTAATTCTTATGAACATTGCAATAGCAACACATTTAATTTACCCGCCGCAATTCATGAAATTTGCAAAGAAACGACGCATAATCATTCAATTTTATGTCTATTTTCGAGTACTCCGACACTTACCTTTGCAGCACTGTAAAACGTTTACAAATACAAAAAAGTTGACAAATTTGTATTGAAATTTATTCGTCAGAAGTTATTCTAGCGGAATGCATTGAACATATTTTTTTTGCAAAATGAAAAGAAAAAAAGTTAGAGCGACTTAAAGGAAATTAGGAATCCTTCATTTTTTGTCGCTGTTTGTTAATAACTTTGATATTTTTGATTGTGCGACAAAAATTTAAGAAAGCAAATTTGTAGAGAATTTAATTTCCTACAAAAAATAACTCAACAATGTTCTTGCGCGGTGGATAGTTTTCCTGATATATCAATACAACAATATTAAACCTAAACCCAAAATATGATGTGCTAAGGCATATTTTTACCTTTGAATGGCTGTAAAATCCTTAAAAACAAATGAAATTTAAAAAATGAGGGATGAAATTTGTTCGTCTCAAGGAGCGCCAAAAAATTTCTGTGAACATATTTTTGTGAAAAATGAAAAAATAAAAAGTTACAGCGACTCAAAAAATCGCGGTTTTTCCATTTGTTGTCTTTTGTTGTTAATAACTTTGTTATTTACGATTTTACGACAAAAAGTGAAGTGACCAAAGTTGTAGAGAATCTCATTTATCCGTCACAAAAAACGACGGGATAATTTTCTTGCGCGGTGGATAGTTTCATTGTTATAATGCAAAAACTGTTTTACCCCTTTTTGAAGATGGCGGGTTTTCCTCAAGGGTTACAACCCCACAAACTTGGACTTAAGCTTCCTATACCATCATCTATGTATAAAAAAAACTGGTGACTTTGATAAATGCAGGGTTAGGCCTTATTTTTGTAACATTTCAATGGGCTAATTTGAAAATAACGAAAAACACAAAACACAAAACACGACTAAAATAATCGTTGCCAAATCGATAAAGGAGAAAGTAGGGACCCTATTCAAATGTTTCTAAGCATAAAAGGCACTGTGTATCTGCGTCAGATGCGTTGTATTGAGACCTGCAGGAATCCAGCTAGCCGGGCGCCTCGCTGAGACGGTCAGAGCGCGCTGACGGTGTCAACTTCAAATGTGTTTAAAATATCGTAAACTTTCGAAATCCGGGAAACGCTTCAACAGATTTTTTTCTACTTATATGTAGATTAAGAATCCGCAAAAAAAAAACGTGATTTCTTTGAAAATTTCAAGGGCAAAATCCCCGTTAATCATAGTTGGATTTTGGAAAGAAACAACTGCGCATTTATGGCGTTTTTATCAGTGACGATGGTCGTTGGATTATTCCTCGAGTAGGTACATATGTACCTACGTAGCTCAGGCAATCATACGATCGTAATTATCCTATACCAACGATAATTGGTAAGGCGTCGGAAAAGAATTATACCGCACCCAAGAAGTGCGCAAAGAATTGACGAGCGATGCAATCACTTATCTGCACCGCTGGTTTTATTACGCGATGGCGCAAAATAAAGTCGACAGTGCGGCTGTGGTTGCTGCGATCCGACAAATGTCGCATCGTGCGCTCAATAAACACGAGGATTGCGGAGAGTGGTGCGGTTGGATACGGGACAAAGAAAATTACGATCATATTATAAAAAGATACTCGGCGGGACAAGTGGCGCAAAGTTATACAAAAATCTGATTGAAATATTGAACAAATTGGCCGAGCATTTAGATAAATTTGCACATGGTGGATCGAGCAATCCAAGCGAAAATTTGAACGCTATGATTAATGGCCAGCAAAGGACCGAAAGCACGATGTTACAGTACGAGTGATTCCAGTCACTAGGTACAGATTTGCAGCACCCATTGCAAATAAAAAGTTGGGCCAAGCCTACGTCAAAAAAGTATTAACCATGATGGGAATAGCACTTCAATCAGGCATCAGCAAAAGTAGGCGAAATATTCGGAAAAAATGTCGAGCAATGTTGAGAACGAGAAAAGAGAGCAGGGAAGGAGTCACGTACGTCCATCGCAGTCAGGAACAGAAGATCCTCCGAGTTTCGAGATTTTACTTTTCGATCTGAAGACCGATGACTTGTCGAAAACAGCTGAAATTTTGCACATTGAAGCGCGATGGAGAAACGAGTTTTTTAAATACCCCGAGAGAAGCCATCACTTCGGCATCGTCAGCAATCAATAGCCTCGTCAAAATCGATAACGAGCTTTTTTGCATGAAGAAAGAATTCGGTCGCACCCGCTCCGAGTTCTATTGGAGAATAATTTGTGTAATTTTTTTATCGAAAAGAATGAGCCGTGCGTCAACTTCTTTACGCGATTAATCAAAGCTTCATGAATAAGTACTGAATTTACGAGAGTACCTAATTGCGGGCATCGTGGACACTCTGCCTAGCCCACGAGAGATTTAGTAGCTCGAAAATCGAAGGAATCTCCGTAAGCAGACAGATTTGGCAGCAGAATTTCTGAACGTGTCAATTGATGGAGCTCATAACGCAGAGCTACGAGATGCACAGATTTTACAAATGATGGCTCATCGGCTGAAAATTTTCGATGGGCTCCTCGTTTCCAGAATGGTAATGTTCGAAACGGCAATAGCGACAAATAATGTATCCGAGGCAATGCGAGACGTTATAAAAATATAGCTTAATTCCACTGCAAAATATTTGATCGTACGGAATGACGAAAAAAATGGCAACGAAAATATTACGGACATCCGCGTATTATGATTTCGTACTTTAAGCATTTGTTTATTTATTGTTACTTAGGTAGATGAAATAAGAAAAACAAATAATATTTATGTTGTGTAATTTTCCTGTTTTAATAATTAATTGATGGCCACGTGCAGCAACTATCAAATTTCGTGAAGGTAGGGAGCGCTTGTGACATCTACTCTGTTGCCATCTTTCCGAAGCCTCTTTATATGTTGTGTGCTCAATTTTTGGAAAAATTCGCGATTATAATCATTAATAATATTGAATCGGTATTGTAAATTATTATTTTCGAGGCACCAAAAGTTAGTCCGATATTCCATTTAACCGTAGGTACCCGTTTTTCAACTCGGTGGGAAGCTTTTCCCCGTAGATATATGTATCTAATAATATACTGAAAAATATTTGGAGCATTCTGACCATACATTTACGATCTTTTTCTAAAACTGTAAATGACTGTACTGTAGATTGTCTTGAAATTTGACAACAGACAATTTGATTAGTAAATGGATGATGAGAGTTCACAAAAAAATTCATCTCGCAATGACGTCGTTGGTATTATAACTATGACAAAGCCGATTTCATTGCGATCGCAAATACATATGTTTTTTCGATCAGCTTTTCAATGATTCATCTCGATCATTACATGGCTAATGATAACAGCTCTCTCGATAATACGTTGATTGATTTTCTTTCTGTCTACGATCTTTCAATAAATACAATCAAATAATATTATTTCGCGTTACATTTTAAAAAAATTGAAGAATAAGTATATTAACATACTTATGGGGACGACCAGACCTGATAATCGCGGATTTTTATGGGCGTGGCGTATGTTGGAGAGGGACCTTCCCTGCGTACCCGGATACGTACCGGTTAGTTTTCATCCTAATAATACGCCTTATTTTTCGACAAAATCGATTTTGAAATTTGATGCGATGATACCGTACCCGTATCGTTAATCATATTTGAACCCAGTCCGCGTAGCGTAGTGGTTACCGTTCCCGACTATCACTCTGGCGGAGCGTGTTCGATTCTTGCTATCGTCAATTGTTCTTTTCTTTGATTTTATCGTGGGTACAGGATATCACCGAATATAGGTTATAGGTTATGCAAAATTAATCGAAAATAGTTTTTTTGTCGTATTAATTTTATTATTAATTTACTTATAATAATAATATTAGAAGTAAAAACAAAAATCGGGATCATATGTATCGTAAAAACAAGCGAAACACAAAACACAAAACACATAAGCAGAGTCAATTGATACTGAAAGCTCAAATGACCCGTTAGCTTGACCATAAATATTAGTAAAATCTTGAAAAAATTAATCAAAATGAAAATCACAAACTACACAGATACCAACAAAATTATACCATACGGCCAGTACGGATTCAGCGCCAAGCATTCCATAGCTCACGCCATTAACAAATACTCTTCGGATACCATTGAATACCTTTTAAATGGTAAATTAATTGGATCTACTCCGATCGACCTAGAAAAGACACACACACACACACACACACACACACACACACACGCACGCACGCACGCACGCACGCACGCACGCACGCACGCACGCACGCACGCACGCACGCACGCAGGCGCACGCGCACGCGAACGCACACGCACACGCACACGCACACGCACACGCACACGCACACACATATATGTACATAATACAACTCGATATTTCTCAATCACTGACAATGACTCTACCAATCTCTTATATATGATCCGTGGCAAGTCCTTTGCGTCACATGGGACGGCAATAATTTAGGAATCCTGAGGTTTACGATCCGCGAGAGGCACAGTAACGAGGCACAGTAACATTCCTACTACTTTTCAACATTTATAACAGGAATATTATATTAAATTTCTTGAACCTGAATACTGGAAACTTGGCCCACTACTCGGGAGCATACGCCGATGACATGACCATATACGCCGCAGACACCAAAATCCCAATAATTCAGGCAAAACTCAATAATATCCACCAAACCAAATATATATCTATGACGAAGAATGGAACCTGAAGATAAATCCGCTCAAATTTCAAACAATATTGTTCTATTCGGGAAGACAGTCAGCGGGATATCATTAAAAACAGTTGCGCATATAAAAACATTCCGAACAACAATAAAAGATAAGGATACCGGAGTAGCCACAGCGACCCTCAACAAGGAAATTGTAAAATATCTTGGAGTACATTTCGACTACCTACTTAGAATGAACAAACACCAATCAATTTAACGGGCAAAAGCTAAAATGGCAATAAAAGCAAACCATAAGATCGTCTATACCTAACAGAAACATAGAACCGAAAGCAAAAATTATCTCCTACCAGCTCTTGTTGTTAGTACATTCTATTCGGTGGAACGTAGGACCATAAGTCATGGGACACTACCGTAAATTTGAAAGATCATGCCCAAAAGCGTGACTGGACAGATATCGCATGGCTAAGTCAAATTACACAGTACGTATTAACAATAACCCCGATATACGATACTGCTAACATACCGAGATTCGACAACTTTTGCTTCATGCTAACCATTATAGCTAAGGATAAACGCCGATACTCCAACAATATTAAGAATGACAAAGAGTAATTTGACCCCCCCCCCCGCCGTCCGAACTCTTCGCAAATCTGGATCGATTAGGTTGCATCCAAAACGAAAACAATGTCCCAATAATATACCATATTCATAACACATGGACAAGCTCGGAATGACATCAAGATTAAAGAAGTTGCAACTACAGATACAATAGAGAAACGCCAATAGAGCTCGTCCGCCCGTATAAACTTCGTATGTATGTAGGTACATGTATAACATTCAAACAATATTGCAAATACATTAGCATCGCCACTCTATACGTGCTTAGTAAAAATGAGTATTATTAAATTAGTATACCCCCCACCCCCCAAACGGACACAGATGCAAATGCTTATAGGGGTTATAATTGGATTTTCATACTAAAATGAGAAAAACTCGTCACGCGTCGGATTGGCCAAATTCAATAGAACAAAACATCCGATGGTTTTGGAATTTATATACACAAGTACTATTGTAGTAAAAGTATACCTATTTATTCAATACGTATTTCGTGTATTTATGCAACACGTAAAATTTCAGCAGTCGTGGACTGACCATTGACGACATAGTGCTTAAACTGAAGATGTGTTCAAAGAGCCGAAGTAC
This sequence comes from Tryphoninae sp. B BG-2022a, assembly GCA_030523005.1. NCBI lineage: Eukaryota > Metazoa > Arthropoda > Insecta > Hymenoptera > Ichneumonidae > Tryphoninae sp. B BG-2022a. Next base: position 3,930 of record JAPYZU010004126.1, on the reverse strand, counting down.
ATATGTTCGATCGGAGAGCTCTAAGATATAATATGAGACGTTTTACGCCACATTGACCACCTGTTATTTGACACTTATTTCAGTATTTTAAAAAGAAGTAAAATTATGTTGGAAAAATCAATTACGTCGTGGTGAAAACCAGTCTTGCCGTGTTTATTATTACTATTATTATTGTGGTTGTAGTCGTTACGATTGCCAGAAAATCCATTGCGAATAAAATACACATTTCGAGAGTACACACTGTTCGCGTTGTTTTTTATGAAAGCGGGATTATGACAATAATTGTTGAAACTTATGTATATACCTACAAAGAAGGTGTAATCAAAATCAAAAGCTAAGTTTTACTTATGGGTAGGTACAGATGATGTTGACTGACATTGTTCAAGACGGATTGACGAAATGTTTTATTTTCTGCCCTGCTCCATAAAAGAACATGAAACAATTTCAAAAATTAATATTATCGAATGAATATAACCCTTCGAAATTTCAAACTATCTTAATTCAAGCTCGCTATATATATCATATACAGGGTGTTAGAAAAGTCTGGAAACGGTCGAATATCTAAAAAATAAAGTATTTTAGAGAAAAATGTTTCGGATAAAAATCGTATGGTTCTGAAAGGGCTATAAAATGGTCCCACTGAATTGACCTTGAAGAGTCATTTCAAGGTCACACGAAGGTTACTTTAATTTTTGTAAATGCCACTCCCTATTCTTTATTACATATTCTTGTAGCTGATCTCGAGAGCTTTCCAAAATACTACAATCAAATGTTTTTTCATCGATTACTTTTCGAATTATAAGACTTCAAAAGTTCAATACCATGCGCGCATGTGGGTGTGTATGTGTGTGTGCGTGCGTGCGTGCGTGCGCGCGTGTGTGTGTGTGTGTGTCAGCAGAGATAAGTACGCACAAACACACGCTATACACACGCACACACACGCTCATACCACCGCTGTAAATTCGACCGTGCAACCTCCACGTTATACATCTCGATTAACGCTAATGCCGGCGGTATCGACACATTTCAAGCCTTATAACTCGAAAAGTAATTCATGAAAAAACATTTGATTACGGTGTACAGAGAAAGCTCTCGTGATCGACTACAAGAATGTCTAATAAAAAATAGGGGGTGCCTTTAAAAAAAAATTGCGGTAACCTTGACGCGGGGTTGAATGGGGACCATCTTATAGACCTTTCGGAACCATACAACTTTTGTCCGAAACATTTTTCTCTAAAATGCTTTATTTTTGAGATATTCGACCGTTTCCAGACTTTTCTAACATCCTGTATGTGGTATGTTAGCAGGCAAATATATTTGTTATTGAGTTGAGCAAGTGTCGCCAACGGGTTTCATATAAAAAAAAAAATAAAAAAATAAAAACTTTCAGAGCTATATAAAATTCAAAGAAAAAACGATGTAAATTAAAAGCTATAAATTGGTTTTTTTCTACAATGCCCGCTCATTCACACTGGCTATGAACTCTATACGAGAAAATCAAGATCGCACGAGATTGGCATCAAGGATTGCTCATAAAGGAAATTTTGTGAATGGGCCGTGCAAATGACGACGAAGGTCGGTCGTGTAGGTTCAAGTTTCAATTTATATTTTTTTAACTAATATTATGTGTGTGTATGTGAGTTACAAAATTGTTAAATGTTGAAAAAAAACAATGTCCGGTTATAAAAGACGAGCTCGATCGACTACGAACCTTTTGAGAGAGAAACTGGGCTCTCTGCCGAAGTGTATCTTCGAAGCGAGCGTACGCGACGTTCGTCCGTGCCCCGTTTCCGATAGTTTTATTCCATCTTCGCGTCTTGGATTATTTCGATCGACATGTAGTTTCTTTCGAAGGTAGCCGCAGGCTCTTCCGTCGTATACGCGAGTGATGCGCAAGAAATTAATGAAAAATTGGCCGAGGTTTTCACGATTCGCTCGACACCAGTCGTTCAAATAAATCGTGAAATTCAAGCGAGAAAGTGAGATATTGCCGAAAGGTAGAGAACTTTGGGACGACGAGTCGCCAGTCTCGTGATTTATTTCAGAAATGAGTTTTCGGATGTCCAAGTTTATTATTACGAAAAGTTTACTGAGAATCTTCCAGATATATCATGATGAGAAAAAGAGAGATGATTTAATCTTTCGCTCAAATCCTCGAAACCACCTGTATGTATGTTGTTTCCACCAAATCCTGCACCTACTTACCTCATTGTAAATAATAGCAACCGGTTAAATCGATCTCGTAATCGCATAAACGAACGTAAGTAGGTATAATAAGAAAAATTTAACAGAGCGAGCGCGATATCGTATTAATTTAAGAATCGTAATTCAGAATCGTCGTGAAAAACACAATGCATATTAAAAAAAAAAAAAAAAAAAAAACAAAAAGAAAAGAAAACAAAACATTGCTTATTCAAATTTACATGTTACTTTCGCATCATTTGAAACTTGTACTTTTCATAAAGGATGAACTTGGTACAAAACGAATGCATACATAGATATCTAAATTTCATTGTCGTGCGAAAAAAATTTAAAAATAACAGGTAATACCTATAAAATATGACTACAAAAATTTTATTCAACGACATCTAGCAATTCGATAGTTCTCCCCTCTTCCCCTTCCCGTACACGTAATCCGGAAAAGAAATATTATTAGAGAGCAGCACCCATCCACATTAGCCAATAAATTCATGCTCCATCCTTCTGCGATAACGATTAGGAGTATAAGTTCTAGGAAGAGCAGAACCAACTAGTTTTATCCAAGTTGGCTCTCGTTTTCGCACATCGACTCACACATGAACAACGTCGAATTTTGGCGACGAGAGCGAATAATCCTCAACGAACCAAGAGTTCAATTAGGTTCGATTAATTACTTAACCGTTAAGTACGATACTCACCTAACTACAAAGTTGTAAGTTATCAAGACCAAACTCATACCTACACCTATGAGAGGATCACCGCAGCATCGTGCCGAGCTTTGTCCGATCACCAACACCGACCGCAAGTCGAAAAAGACGACGCCATCCTAGTCACAATCCCTTGACGATGATCTTGCACTAGCAATTAAGTGAGACGAATTTAATCCCGACTCGTGAAAAGAAGTCGAACGTGTTAATGCATCCCAGCAATACTCAGCATTCAATTATGTTAAATCATTTGACAAGAACGACGTTCAAAAAGCTTTAAAAATCTTTTTAATTCATCGGGACATTCAATTCGGGGTGTTATATAATAATTCGTCAAATGCAACAAAAAAATGATGCAAGTGTTAGAAAACTTGTCCAAACAATGCTAGAAATATTGTGCGAAATTGATTGAGAAATTCTGAGAGAACTTGCAAAACAACGACTGTATGCAGATTGCTGCTACAAATGCCTAATATTCCTAGCCTCGAATGATATTTCTGATTATAAAAAGTGTGTATATCGATAATATTAAAAATTAAAAAAAAAAAAAAAAGAAAAGTACAACACACGAAAGCTCTGACCTTTTGCTTGAGGAGCCAATCGAAATCTCGTTTTCGTGGGCAAGAAATATCGCGCCACGAGGATTTTTCGTCGGGGCGTATCGAAACGATGAATACTTATTATGATAAGTATTCATCAATAGCGAAGCACAGAGAGCGAGAGAGAGATTTTCTCTGTAATATAACTCCATTTTTTTGGCTCCGCGACTTGGTCAAAAGGTGCACAGTCTACCACTCGGTCGGCAATTCCCGTCGTCGGATTGTCTGGCGAGGATGGGAAACGACGTCTCTCGCCGTGTCTAGTCGCTATCGCTTTTGCTCCGTCTCTCTCTCTCTCTCTCTCTCTGTCTCTCTCTCTCTGTCTCTCTCTCTCTGTCTCTCTGTCTCTCTCTGTCTCTCTGTCTCTCTCTCTCTCTCTGTCTCTCTCTCTCTCTCTCTCTCTCTCTCTCTCTCTCTCTCTCTCT
>JAPYZU010004125.1:0-11450 GCA_030523005.1 Tryphoninae sp. B BG-2022a | reverse complement strand
AAAAAAATCATAGGTTATATATAAAAAATAAGCGATACTCGACTTTATGATGATAAAATGACATTATCGCTTCTGTCGTAAGCCTTAAAGAAAGCTTCCGAATAAATATATTATCAGAAATCGATTGAGGCTGGTTTGTAACGTACCTCGATTTCATAAAATATTCACCAGCGCGCCTGATACCACGATACGTACATGAAAATCACTGTTAACCTCTTGGAGCACATCGACATCTCATGATATTATCTTCACCAGACGACGTTACATAGAACTTGTCCCGAACGTAAAATCATATCGTTACGTCTAGGAGACAAAATTCGAAAAAATATTTTCACTTTAGGATCAAATAAATTAGGCTATTCCAGAAAAGAATATATTGAAGGGATCTAGACATCTTAAATAATCGTCGCCCTTCTCCAATTTTACGATAACTCAAACCCAAGTCCGTATAAAAAAAAAAAAAAAAACAAAGTAGAAACTGAAATAACGAATTTCAAACATAAATCATAAGCTAAGTCCGAAACTTAATTCTCAAAGTAAGGCAGTTCCATTGGCTTTCCGACTTCAATCCTAGATCGTACACTCGCATATATAATATGGCAGCCTCTCGGATGATTCAAGTCAAAGATTCAACATTCTCAAACGTATTCTTTGATAGTACCACATTAAAGTAGTAAAGCCGAGAGTTCATAAAGAAAGATGGTGGTTTTATTGCTCGAGCCGGTGAAACGATTTTCTTCTTTTATTTTGGTTCCTTTCTTTCTTTTTTTTTTCTTTTTTTTTTTAATTCAGCCCCATCAAGGGAGCGCAAGAGGCAGAGGGCAGAAAAAAGAAGTCGGAAAAACTGCGGAGGTGAAAAGTTTCAATGCGACGCTCGAGCACGTGACCTCGTGACGTTAATCACCAAGCACGAAAGTCGATGTGTGCTGGGGAGTCCCCTTCTCTTCTATCTAGCCCTGTGCCCCATCGTCGACTCTTCTTCGCAAGCTCATCTTTTTTACACCACGCGTACAATTCCCCGACCCACAACAGAGAGAGAAAGAGTGAGGAACGAGTGAGTTCCTGCGAGGGAAAGAGGGAAGTAAAAGAAAAAAAAATAAACAAGAACGTAGGAAGATAAAGCGAGAGCGGTGCGAACTGCTCGGCATAATAGTTCACGGTTTACGGGCCGTTGTACGGTGTGGGTATGGTGGGTCAGTGAGTAGTGGGGGCAAACGGAAAGTGGGGAGGGGGGTCTAAAGTCACTGCGGCTTTACGTGTAACGCGCTCCCAATACTTCACGAGCTCACACACGCCACGCGTGTGAAACATCGGGTTTGCCTTTCGTTTAACGAACGGGTGGACGCACGCTATTTATCACCCCTTACTCCCGTTTTCCTTTTTACCAAACGGTTTTTCGTTTCGGCCCCTTTGTTTCGTTAGGATGTGAAAAGCACACAAAAATGCTCCGGCGAGCACCCGGGTGTGTGAAACACGCAAAAATATTCTTCCTCCGGTTGGAACTTTCGAGGGGTGTACCTGCAGTCGGTAAGGTAGGGTTCCTTGCATTTCTAAAAGTATCGATACGAATATCTAATAATATAGTACTTCATTACAGCCACTAGATGATTTCTATGGGGAAGAAATAGGAAATTTTTTAAAATGGTTACAATTAATGTGACTATTACAATTACACAAATTTTACTTATACGACTATTATTGTTCGAATTATCCTCCACACTATTTCGAGAATTTGTAGTTTCAATGTATGTGGAATTACAAATCGGTAATTGAGTTTAAAAAACCGTGAAGAGAATTAAAAAAATTGATAACATGAAATTACGCGTCCTTCGATTTTAAGAGGCTTAGCCCCTTAATCTCGCACCTAGCTCACCTTAGATTCTTAAGATTAAGAAAAATAAAGACTGCAATCTGGTAAAATGCTCCATGCTTCAATATTGCCAGTGGCTAGAACAGATACACCAAGTATTTATACGCCATGTTATCTATCTATATGTATGTCTGTATATCTATATATCTATGAACAGAGGTACGCGACCGCGAAGCATGGGCTTATGTATTATTCGGCGGCCGGTGAAGAGTGTGCGGGGTTTCGAGAAGGTGGGGGACCTGCGAGCAGTCATCCGCGGGTCGATAAGTCTGAGAAAATCGAATGGCGTTTCTGCGCCGCGCTAGCTCTCCCCCTGCCTTTACTACTTCGAGTGAGTCACGTATACGCCAATATGTATATATGTATAGACATGTCACGTGACTCAACCGAACGAAATTACTCGCTACTCCTTCGCCTCATCCTTCCCGAGTTTCTTTACGATACTTCGCTCCTTTTTTACTCTGTATACGCTGTAACAAAAACATTGGGTACGTACAAGGTCATGTTACCCTAAACGACGTCGTACGACTTGTAGAGCCTAAGGGCGTTTGAGGAGGCTATATTCATTAGGCTATAGTGGCTGAATGGAGGGTCTAGGCGCAACGTCACGACTTCTCGTCACTTCGAAAATACGATTTGTAAATTCTCTGGCGTGACGCAACCGATTGGGATGAAATGTAGCTTAATCAACGTAGAAGTGTGGCAAGAAGTGGATTATCACTTAGTCTGCGACAAAAGCTTTCATTGGTTGATGTTTTACTGTTGCGTTTTATATGATGTAACATGTCCGAAATTCCAACAATGGGACAATGGCCCTGATGAACAGATGGGAAAGAAGTTAGTTGTCAGCTTAGACTATTGGATCATTTATTTATATGGCAATAATGGCCACTTCCACTTATTTAATTGCTTGGTCCAACCACTGAGGGGTTCACCCACCTAATCTCTTTTCCTTGAGCACGCACTGGACATTTCTGTGATCTGAAGAAGTAGTGATTGAAATTCGATTTACCCAGATAGATTTGGTTGAAGAATCGTGTCAAAGTCCTCTATCATATGGATTTTACTTAACGTTGCAATAATTATAGCAAATGTTCAAATAACGTGAATTGTTGATCCCATCCGATGTACACAGATGTTTATTGTACCTTCGAGGCAGACATTGATGAGAGTAAGCCGCTCCAGTTATCCGGACAAGAGCCAGAAACGTTCGTCAATCAGAATGAGAACAATGGACCAGCCGCATGAATCCAGCAATAACGTTAGAGCCTTCCCTCCCTTGCGGGCTTAATAACATGATAAACTTTGCCTGCAGACGAAACGACAGTAGGGAGAGTACGAAGTTAGACCGAAAATCGACGGAAGTTGCGAGTGCGAGTGAACCGTCCTCTTAAGGAGGATGGTAAGGGAAAAGAGACCGGGATGGGGAGATGGATATTTGCGGAGACTCCATTATCGAGACACTGGATTGTCTCGCCTGAGTACAACCACGGTGGTCGACGGATTGCGCCACTGCCAGAGCTGGGGCACGTCTCGGGATCGAGAGACTGGGAATTTGTTGGTGGGGCCAGGAGGATGAAAGTGGAGGAGGTAGAGAAGGAGAAGGAGGAAGAGGTGGCAAGGGGTGCGAGATTCCCGTTGGAGAAATTGAAACGCCGGACCGGATGCCGGGAATGCCCTTGCGGGATGATGAGGAGGGCATCACGGAATCAGCAACCGGAGAAACAAAACTGGAGCAGGAGAGAATTCGTAGCACGAAGCATTGTATCGAGGTGTTGGAACGAAAAAAAAAATCAATTCCATGATTTAAATTGTTGTCACGGGATGTAGCAATTTTATTTAATATTCAGGGTAACAAAAAATTCCAAACCAAATAGAGCCAAGCCGGAAAATCGAAAAAATATGTCTCACTCCTGTGCGGTTAGTGTCGATAAATCACAAAGTTATAGCGAAATCGGATAGGTCGGGGTGCAAAAGTTTGTTCGAAAATTGGGTGGGCCGCTAACACATGAGGGAATATCTATGCGGGATGCCAGTGTCGTCCTCGAATCCTCTCGTTCAGCATGCCAACGACTGCCAATCGATGACAAAGGGCCGCGTTCTACCATCGTTTTCGGCATAAAGCGCATCAGGGCCACGGTGGTAACAACGGAAGGTACCGAATCGATCTTCATTTCGGCCGTGCATCCACAAGAGAAAAAGAGAGGCACAGAGAAGGAGACAGGAAAAGGGAGAGAGAAAGAGGTAGGAGCCCCAATGGACCGCAGAATTGGTTCTTCCTCCAGTAAAATCAACAACCTGTAGATACTCAGAGGCATTCGAAGGGTGTACAAAAGATGCAAGCGTTAAACAGCACTATAGTAGGCACTACAATTTACAATGACGTCTTTGTGTACCGACACACCATCAACAATCCCTTACAAAACTCGAACAGTCGAAAAATCAATAGGGCGACACGAACATAAACACTTCGAGGTATCCTCCAACCCTTACTTTTACTTTCCACTTTCCCCACCATAGGCAGCTCGGGGGTTGAAAGGCAGGGCAATATTGGAAGGAGCATTAAACAAATATTTCGTCCCCCGTGAGAGAAGAATTATGGCGCATTCATCAAAATGAGAAGCTTTCCTAAGTCTTCGAGCCTGAAACATGTCACAATTTCCGCACGAGATACTTTGAGTTGCCACCAAACGACATCACCATAGGATACCAGGTGTTTCCTAAGTTCCCTTGCTCAACTGGCTTGTAATATGTACAAGCAACTATCTTAGCAACAACACGTTTTCAAGCACCGAGAGGCTCTTGATTTTAATGGTATGGAATTTTTTGTCTGGCCCATCGAGCGACGTCGACATTACCGTTGGAGAGAGCTTTGCACCTCGGCTGCTCTGTTTCCCGGGAGCTTAAAAAGGTCTCAACGGGCGTTCAAAGTCCTGGCAATAATAGCACCCAAGAGCATGTATGAATTATATTACATAATGTAGCACAAGGCTCAGAGACTCGGCTCGAGAGGGTTCCAAGTGCCTGAGGAAGCTATTGAGAAAACTAGTTTCCCCCGTATCAATGTCGTCGTGGTACTTGTAGTTTCCAATATGGCGGTTGAAGTATCAACGTTTTCGTGAAAAACAGAGGGATGAGGAGGTGGTAAATTTCGAAACGGGAATCATATAGCGCTTTGACAGGGCTTCCGACAAAATGTCACCATCTTACTGTCTTCTTGAAAATATTTAGAGAACCGTCATCACTCGATCATCCACAAGCCAATATTTGGACAAAAAGCATTGAGCTCCAATCCTGAACCTGACGCTTCGTTCTTTTATTTTCTCAGTTACGGTCGCGCCACCGCAGCAGCAACAAATTTCAACATCGGGATGAAAATTGGTCGTGCCAATAATAGCTCGACGTGGCGGATGATATCCACGGTAGAAACTATGAAAATTGAAAAGGAATCTTGAATAATGACCGCGAACCTTGCGCAGACGTCGATAATCCGTTCTGAATGACGTTGCGGGATTTATGTATGGAAGGGCCGGAAATGAGTGAGAGAGCAGCGAAAGCTCACAGATGAACGAGGACAAGGGAGCCCGGAGTAGTGATGGCGAAAGAAGGGGTGTTCCTATGGAGGTAGGTATACGTTCGTATGCCGTCCAGGATGCGCTTGAAAGCGAGAGAAAATCCTGGGAAAGAGGGATACTGGTGAAAGGAGAGACAGAGGGTTGGCAGCCATTCGTTCGATGACCCAGCTTTCAGCCTGAGCGAAAAGCTTCGCAGTCTCCCTCTGACTCCCTCCCTCTTTCGTCGAGGGTGTCTTTCAGGGTGTCAGGACTCCCTGAGACTCTTTGTCCTTGCCAACCAGCCATCCAGCGTACTCATCGAGCTCCACGGAGGTCGGAGGGACTCCCATCCCCATACCGAGAAAGCTTTAGGCGGTTCACAAGCTCGTGCTTCCACCCTACACATACACACACATACACACCCACCCCTATGCCCTCTACTGATCGTACAGAACAGAATGACGAACGTGGCGTGCACGCCCAATTTATTCGTCCTTGCGCTTCAACCCATTGTCGTAGAATCGACGCGCCCTCTATGGGAATTTTGACGGTTCGCCTTTGTAAGAACTCCTCGTCATACCGGGAAGAGTTCTTTGATCCCTCGTTTTTTTTCGGCGAGCTGTGCCACGTTTCATACACCCGCCGAATGTCGAAAGGGCATTGTACACTCGCGGATAAAATCCGCTTTTTTTCTCTACTTAGGTGGTGCAGTAAACCACATTTATGACTTAACTATCAGCATGGGTGATAACAAAACCGTAAAAGTCTTTAAAGCGATTGTGACTACCGGTCTAATTGGCTCAAGCTGGAGGGTTGACAGTTATGTTGATGATGTATTACTAGTGAAGGAATCTCGCAAGCTCTGATTTAGTCACACTGTAAGGTGGATGTCTCTATTGTGCGTAGGAAGAATGCCTGGAACACATGTGTGAATATTGCAATTGAAATTAAGCGGATTGGCATTATCTTGGTAAATTGGATGAGTCCTCTTTGAGGAACATCGTCATTTGCCTTATTTCAATTATATTAAATAGACATAAATAAATATACGTATGTATATTAATGCTTGACAAAAATGTCCATTTGCCGAAATGGGCTCGATCAGCCGTATGAATCTCAAAGTGACGAATCAATCAACCTCTATAAAACCCTAGAGCATGCAACGTATAGGAAAAAAGAGAAGAAGAAAAAAACAAAATTGTAGTTGGGTTTTAACATTTCCGTTAGTTTTCATCAATTACGTATACTCATCCGTTCCTCTTTGTCTTTGCCCGAAACTAGTGTATGGCGCTGGAGTATGAGGCAAAGAGGAAGGGGCAACGATGATGAGCACGTCGAGGACGAGACTAGCGTTGGATGCGACATAGCCTTGGCCCGCGGTACATGGTACGCTCGCGGTCCGTTGGTGGTGTGCTCGTGGGTCGTGCACGGTACACTCCGTACCCACCACCACCGGTTGCCCGGGTAACGGTATCGATTTCAATGGCTCAGCTATGCAGCGAGAGGCAGCGAACTTGGAAGGCACCGAACAGCCCCGCAAACCCAACAGAATCGCCAACAGCGACTGAGCGACGGGCATGGATGGCGGCGGCACTGCGATATAGAGAGCCTTCCGCAATTCACCGCAATCGCACTGCCAGCGCCACCTACCGTAAGCAATTTGTACTACCGCCGTTAGTCTTGTTTCGCCCCTCCTCGAACGAAGTTCAACGAAGCGACGGTGCTGTCATTCTTTTTTGTTATTATCATGAACAGGGTATTGAGAAAAAGATCGATGGAATTCTGTTGAAAACTATCTAAGTGGAAAACCTAATAGGAACCTCGTTCGTCACCTCGAGGAATCTAGGTGAGACACGTGAGTATCGTAGTGGGCGGATTAATTCCAGCTGGGATTCAGCAACCCAGATGGGAATGCAGGTGAATTTCTAGAAACGCGGATGGGAATCTAGATGGATTCTATCGAGGTCAGATGGTAACGCGGGCAGTCCATGTTGTCAACGTCATGATATTAGTCATTCATCAAAAAATATCTACGATGACTAGATTTTCTGTTGTACACTTTTATGCTGTAGCTATGTAGACCGAACGTTCGAGGGTATCGGGGAATATGGAAGAGAAGACAGCTCGGTAAAACTTTCTGATCGCGGTGACAGCACCAACGGCATCAAATTCAAGAGAGAGAGGCGGAGGAATAGATGTGGTTTTGAAAATTGAATTCTCTCGTTTGTGTGTCTTGCCAGGCTCGCACAGCATGAATAGATATACAGAGATGGATAGAGAACGCGGTAGAGGCGTCCACTTAGCAAGCTAGTGGGTATACGCGAACTCTCTCGTACGTTCGAGTGCCGCAGTGGCTAGAAATAAAGGAGTTTCGTTTTCTTCACTCCCCGCGCATAGCTTCGCGTTATACGACGTAGTGCACAGAGGCGACATACCACGACCGACAATAAAAAAACTTATTTGTAAAGCAAAAGTCTCTCTCGCTTCTAAAGAACCTTCTGAGAACGTGTACAAAGTTAGAACCAGGGTATAGCCTAAGTATTGAAAAACATATTGTTCAGTGCGACCTCCGATGGCGCTTTTAGTAATGAAGACAATTACACCTGGAAACATTTGTCGAGTTGCTCAGGCTAATATCGAAGATGGGTTGACGCGATTCTGGTAGTTCGCCAAAAATCCGCCAGGTGGATTTCAGTGCGGCGTTTTCTCGCAAGTGAAGGGTCATGTCACTACTATTAGTGCTCTCACCATCCCCACCCTTCTCATCGTTATTTCTACTTACTAATATGAGTTTCGCACTCGGACACGAATATAATCGTAGGGGCATAAGCATAAAAGTTTGGAAACATCCAACTCCTGTCGCTCTGGAAATTGTGAAACCGAAGCAATCGCGAGTGTCATCACGATGCGGCGTTCGTAACGTGAGAGTTTCAGGATATTCGTTCAGGTTTGTATTTCGTACATTCATTGACGTTTATTCTGCTACTTCTATTTATTCAATAAATTCCATTTATTCAAACATCGAAATTGTACAAAGCATACCAGTAAATTTCAAATTGTTGTATTAAACCTCGTACCTCCTCCATGATGTTCATGGTTAAATTTGTTCTTTTTTCGAGTTACTCGGCATCAATAGCTAGCAAAAATAAAGTTTTCGACGTTGACGTTTTTTTCCTCCTACAAAAAGCTTCTATGACACCGTTTGGCTACCTCGCTGGAGAAGAAGGACGCGAATAAATAAATCGGGAGTTGCAGTGGTCGTGGGATAAAAGTACCGGGTCACCGAGTTCGGTATCCAGTTTTATATCCCGGTATATGGCGCATGGAATCCATGCTGTTCCGGAAACGGGAAGCGACTTCTATATATCCACAAAGAAAACTGTAAAACCTGTCCCTGAGCTTACGGATGTTGACCGTGATGGTTACGGGTCATTTATTACAATCCGGCAGTATTGATACGAAAAGGAATGCCCGTACAAGATAGAAAAAAGAAATGCGAAGGTTTCGAATGACGAACTAACAGAATAAAATTCAACGACTCGACAGATTTTTCATCCCCTAGACTATCGCTCTCGTCCCTACCTATTGTTCCGATAAAACTAATCCCGGAAACATTGATCCGCCCGAATTGATTTCTGAAAATTTCATTCAATTAAATTCCCCCTTGCATAATCGATGCGACACTCTTCTCACCCCTATAACTCACCCCCATCATTAAAATCAACAAACTCATCGTACCACCAAAAACAAACCGTATTAAATCTGATTAAGACACACCCCTAATATGCAACCCCTATTCTTCAGAAAATAAATAAACCAACAGATTCCTCAAGATCAAATTCCCCATATTAAGTTCCATCCCCAAATTCACAAAAATAATTTATACAAGGAAAAATAAATGACAGTATCAAATTCACCCCGTTATCAATTACCCCGTGACAAAAACACCTCTCCACTTTCCCACCTATCGACGCGCAAATTTATTATTACAAAACAAGCCGCTAATTATCAATGATCGCGATAAGCGCCGATATCAAACAAAATAATCTCGGGTCACGCGTATTTTCATCATCGATCCCTCGATGCTGAATGGGAATGATAACGCCGTTATCCATCCCTTTCTCGACGTTTGTATCACCCGGGTGTTTTTTCTATCCTCGCATATGTGACCGAACGAACGAAAAAGTGATAAAAAAATCAAATAAAAAATCGTCTACCGAGAGAGAGAGGGAAGAGGAGGCTGTTCGAACGAGCGTGTGGACGTGAAAAGCGATTATTTATATACAATGGCCGTCGCGGCGATACGAGAGAACCATTTGCGTGTATGTGTGCACGCGTTCGCTATCGGGCTACACGAATCTGTTTTATTCGTTTTAACAATAGCGCGTCGCGGCAGAGCTCTTCTCTCGCATCGTGCGTCCGGCTGTGCCATTCGCGTGCCAAACACGCCACACCATTCTACACTTTTTTTTTAGTTTTCTATATAGATACTCGTGTACACGAAAACGAATTTTATTTATTTTCTTTTCCCTCCATCACCTCAACTATGTACGAGCCGACAAATCCGCCCATTTTGCTTCTTCTCCATCTCTCTCCCTTCCCTCTTCGCATATATGCTTAACCATATGTATACAGATATACAATAAATATAAATCCTCGTTGGTTTCGTCTCTCCATTAGCGCTCTCCAAAATTCACCATAATCAAGCAAAAGCTTTCCCCCTTCTCCCTTCGCCTGTGTTTTGGATTTTTCTTCCCTTCCTGCTTTCAAACGCTCCCATCGGCCGTTAAACTTGATGCTCGGCCATTTAAAAAACCCGTATAAAGCGCGTATATTTTTATTACATTCTTTGTTTTCGATACAACTTTTACTTCATCCCCTTTGTTTCTTTTTTTTTGTATCTTTCTCTTGTTATTTGTTTTTCTTTTGGTCTTTGTCTTCCACTGTTCCTTCCTCTTCTTTTTCTTCGTCTTGTTCTTCTTGTTGTTCTTCTTCTTGTTTCTCGCTCGTCTTCCATCGTTAGATGAAATAAAAGGAAGCGGAATTTAAAGAATCTCCGGTACGTGAAGCCAAAGATCGCCAAACTTGTAAGGATGGTGGTCGTTCCTGTAGCTCTATCGCATGATACTTTCCCTCTCTCCATCTCGTTCGTTTCCATGGGATCGGTGTTGCTACTTCGTCGACTCGTCGACGTCGAAGAGGCCGCAAACTTTGTTGGCCGGCACGGCTTTGTCTGAAACAATATTCGACATGCCGTGTATGTGCCATGCTGTATATTACCCGGTTGGCTATCGAATCTGGTAAGTCGAACACGTACGAGCGCTCTCTGCCGAGTGCCGGGAAATACGGGAGTGCCTTTTTCTTTCTATGTTTTTTTTGCCCGAATCCCTTTTCGAAGGGTGCTTTTTTGTGCTCGGGCACGAATGAACGTTGGGAAACGTAGATGAACGATAATACGCTCTCCGCTATCGCGGAAAATCGGTATGGCCTACCGGTACTTCCGGTTTGTTGTAAGGGATGAATTTCTAGGGGTTGCGAAATCTAGTTACAAGAGGGGGTTAATTACGATATTACAAATTTGTTGATTGATCGTTAATTTATTAAAAATCAAGTGATCGCGATTAAATAAATGATTTTAACTTGGGATGACCACTATGTGACCTTGGAATTGGATAAACGTTTATTATTGAATGATTTGCATTTGTCTCGATTATTTCTAGAGCGTTTGTAAAAGTGTAACTGGGTAACATTGTTATGTTGTATAATTTACGTTCACTGTGGAGGAAAAAACAATAATAACGAATTGTACGGTGAGAAACGAACGAGAGAAAAGCAATTTGGGAATGAACATTGGGAGAATAATCGTGTATAGAAATAAACAGATGGTTGATGCGATTATTAGTTTTCATAAACAAGAAATTATTACCTCGCCGGATATAGGTTAATTGACCGAGCGAAACGACGAACGAATGCCAGTTTTTAATTCGAACATTCGACATTTGTCTGTTTTGCTGCTACGCGCAAAC
>JAPYZU010004123.1:0-11162 GCA_030523005.1 Tryphoninae sp. B BG-2022a | reverse complement strand
TACTATTCTTCTTGTTTACTTCGTTCCTCATTACTTTATTTCTTCTCGAGCAATCTATTTATAATAGATCATTGTCGATAGTTCCGAAAATTCGTGCGACTCGAGAAAAGCTTGTACTTCGTTTCAGCATAGATCTTGTTTGAAAGTCGTTAAAGCTTCCTCTTCCCGGAATCTCACTTAACCAAGGGGCAAGAGTAGATTTTATATCGGCTTGGAAGATCGGATCGTACGGTGGCTAGGTTGGCTCTCTCGGTCGCCTCCCAGGATCCCTCTGTTCACTTTGCAATTCCGATCTTGCACCTCGATAGTAGCCCGCGCCGACTCGCGATCTGTACCTCCGTGTATTCATTTTCGGTATATCCTCATTCGCCCCCCGAGGCAGCTACCTCGCAAGGAAATCGCATCGACGGACTTCAACGTTTCTTCTCATTCCCTAGCTTCGCCTCGAATTTCATTTTTTCTTCTTGTTTTATTCTTCGTCGTACTCGAACACGATCGTTTCATAGCACGCTATTCTCATCAACAGGTACCGGTAACACCAGCGGCGACGGAACGTACAAACCTTCCTTTCTCACCGACCAGGAGCTCAAACATCTGATCCTCGAGGCTGCGGACGGTTTCCTTTTCGTAGTGAGCTGCGACACAGGGAGAATTATTTACGTCTCGGATTCCGTAGCCCCGGTGCTCAATTATTCTCAGAGCGATTGGTACGGCACAACGTTGTACACTCAGGTCCATCCGGATGACACGGAAAAGGTGCGAGAACAATTGAGCGCTCCGGATCCGCAACACGCTGGAAGAGTTCTCGATTTGAAGACCGGTACAGTCAAAAAAGAGGGTCATCAGTGTGAGTCGATTAATTGCGATAAGTTCTGTTAAATAATTCGGTGGATAGAACAACATTTCAAGATTACTCTTATTTCATCTTCTATCTTTCAATTTCTTCAGCTTCCGTTAGACTCAGCATGGGATCGAGAAGAGGTTTTATCTGTCGCATGCGAGTCGGAAGTCTTCAGACTAGTGGCGACATGGCAGCGGCTCATGGTCTTCATCGTATGAAGCAGAGAAATTCACTCGGACCACCAGCGAGGGACGGCCAGAGCTATGCGGTCGTTCACTGCACGGGGTACATAAAAAATTGGCCCCCCACAAGTGAGTTTGGTACGGGTCTCGATATTCCATTGTTCCAATCGGCATTTCGTTGTTTTTGTTTTTTTTTCTCTTTAATCTTTTTGTTTTTTTTTTACTTTTACCCGCTGTTTTATCATTCGCAAATTCCTCGCTTCCAGTGATCGCATGACTTTCGCGTAGCTTCAACTTACTTGGTTCCTTTTTGTTTTTTTTTTCTTTGTCTTTCGTATCGCGTTTCTTGTAACATTTGTTTGCTAGATGATAGATATTCACAGGGGGCGAATGTAAAGGTGACGAGACGTTACGATTTAGGGAGTCGTTGGTTATCGATAATGGAAAATAAATCAATAAATTAATTAACGAGAGAACGTTACGAAAAAAAATATGTAAGCGCCATCGCGAGGAACAGTGGACTAATTGGGGATTTTACACTGTAGGTGATTTTGTTACCCCATGTGTACCTGCTGTGGGTTTAGGTGACAGAGGTCCGATTAATGCTCTCACCGGACCGGACGGTGTGACGACCGACGACAACGTCGCGTCGCATTATTGCTTAGTCGCGATCGGACGTTTGCAAGTCACTAGCACACCGAATACCAGCGACCTGACAGGCTCCAATAGTACTAGCGGTAAGAAAATCTTTTGAATTGTATTGTCACTATAAGATTGTCTTTGAAGATTCAATTAATAACGATGGTTTGTTTAACAATTGTTTGTACCATTTAGAATTCATCTCACGACACTCGAAAGAAGGTAAATTCACCTTCGTCGACCAGAGGGTCGGTGGGATTCTCGGATACACACCGTCTGATTTGCTCGGACATTTGTGTTACGATTTCTTCCATGAAGAAGACCTGCCGCATATGCAGGAGAGCTTTGAGCAAGGTAATACAATAATTGTAAAGAATAAATTGAATTCTCTTCTGAGAACTGTGAGAAGATTATACGAATGGCTACATTTTGTGTTTAGTATTGAAGCTCAAAGGACAAGTGATCTCTGCGGTTTATCGCTTTCGAGCCAAAAATCGTGATTGGGTTTGGCTCAGGACGTCGGCATTCGCATTTTCGAATCCTTGCACTCAGGATGTTGAATACATTGTCTGCACGAACACAACGGCCAAGTAAGCGAGAGGATAGATTATGTGGAAAGGAGTTGTATGTCGACGAGGATTTATTAATAATTCTCTGTATTATTTAAGATCTCTTCATGGTGGAGGAGAGGCTCAAATTGAGAGCGAAGCCGTGCCAGCGTACGGTCAACCCGGTCTCGACTATTCTCTTCAAAGACATCCTGCTCGTGATGCGATGTATCCCTCTCATCACATGATGCAACATCCAGCCGCCGTTGCGACCGCTGGACCACAACAGCCCAGACCGGCCAGTACGCAAAACGTTTATCAGGGATACGAGACAACGCAATCACCGATAGCTTATGGCTCGCCTGGTCAACAGAGCGCGTCGTCCTCCGTACTGAATAGAATGCAAAAACCGGCGAACACATCGCCGACACCTGTGCAACAAGCGTGGGCGATGAGTCGACAGGTAAGCGTCACGACGAACGCGGATGAGTCGCTGAAGTAAGTCTTTGTTATTTCAACAAAATTCTTTCGTTCTTACAGCCAGTGACAGAAGGGTATCAGTACAGTCAATTGAGCCCTTCTAGATCACCTAGTGGACCCACATATACACAGCTCAGCAGCGGAGCTCGAACGCCTGCGGCACAATATCATTCAGTCACGACAGTGCCTAATAATCCTGGTGAGTTGTATTATCCTCTTGGGTATACCACGACCTCTAACGAATAAGCTATTCGTGTGGCTTGCAAACTCAAATATCGTTTACGTACTCGGAATAGGTATGTGGGCCTGGCAGAGTCAGCAACATCAAGCACCTCAGCAAGACGGTGGACAATCAAATAATCAGGTAGCTGGCCAACAACCACAATCGGGTCATGCTGCTCAAGGGGTTCCTGGCTCACAGCCCCAGGAACTCTCAGACATGCTGCAAATGTTGCAGGACCAAGGTGGCGCAACTGGCTTCGAAGAACTGAATATGTTCAATACGAGTTTTGAGTAGACTGGTGTTATTTAGTCGACGAGAAGAAAATTAGGGAAGGGGGGGAGAGGGGAGTGGAAGATGCGAGGCTTAAGGTCCCTGGTCTCCAAAATATCTCTACAACATCCACAATTATTCCTTGGTCACTTCCCTCGAGAGTTACCACCTAGAAGCACACGTCCACTCCTGCACCAGGTTTACCACAAGGTTCGTAATTAGATGTAATCGATAATGATCTTGTCTCGTACGAATACGATTGTCTTATTCGTCACGGAATAAGCATTTTAATAAGCGCATAACGTATTTATTTCGTTTCGTGATTTGAAAAAAAAACTGATAAATGCTGAGTCGCACATCCATATTACGATTCGATCGAAATACTCCGCGTAGGTAGATTTAATGAAAGGAAAACGAGAATGAACGGTGTTTTTGTTAAACGTAAATTGATTACAAACGAAACGAGCAATCGAGAAAAGGATATGTTGCACATTGCTCACTCATTGCCCAAGCTAATTCGCGAAAACGCATTACAGACCTGACTGAAAGCTTGGACGATGTTTCATTCGTTTCCGCAATTGTCTTAGCAAAGATGTATGTAAATGTGCTTATACTTAAAGCATGTTTAGATTCTTTTGTCTTTGGCGTTTAGTTTAAAAAAAAATCACTTTCTTCCAATGAAAGACACTTATCAGTTTCGTTCGATATCTTCCCCAAATTGCAACGCAAGAAACGCATCAACAATGGTAAAAAAACAAACATATTTTTCAAACTTCGTGATCGTGTCTGGTCCGAACGTCGTAAATTTAATACAAGCTTATTATTAGGTATTTAAGTAACACTAGCATAATTTAATTTTTAATTGAAAAAAAGAAGAAAAAAAAACGAAACTAATTATGAACAGTGCAATCATCAATCAAAAAAACCCACTTTGACGGAAATTGTTCAAACATGATAATGTACAAAATTACGTAACTCTCAAACACTTTGTTTTCTTTGCTTCTCTATTGCAAAACACCAGTTTTAGAATATTCTTAACTATACAAACAAGAAAAACGAAAATATATAGATAACGTTACCGCCTACGTAAATGTAATGTTTAAGGTGACCACGCGTGATTCGTTGCATTTGTACATGTTTGACGTTTTTTCGGACGTAATGAAAGCGACAAAAGAACAAAAACAAAGAAAATTTAGCATATCATGAGAAGTTGAATGAAAAAACAATTTTTTCACCAATATACGGGTTATAAATACGATCTGCAGGCCTTTTATAAGAAAAAATTATCCCGTCTCAATACCGATCGATAAGTTTGATAATTCGATGATACGACGGTGTGGCAGTTGTATGAAATATCTGCTTTATTCACAATGCGATGTTATTTACAATTTTAGTTTCACCGCGGAAAGTGCATTCTTGTCTCTCTTCTTAACAACTTTGCCGGATTTCGATTTTATGTGAGTCTTTACTTGATCCTGTAGTTGAGCAAAGAAAGCAGTCGACGATTTTGTGACTTTGCTGCTTGTTTCGTCCACCTTGACGATATTCCGATCTTTGGTCAATTTCTTTATAACCGCTGCGGCTTCTCCCTTTGTATATTTTTTGCCACCGGTTTTCAGTTTCTCGGCCAAAGTCTTTTCCTTCTGCTCACTCGCCTTTTTGTGAACGCGTTGTTTGATCTTCTTCTTTCGTCTCTCGCGTTTCATGTCAGTGCTCGTTCTCTCGGCTCTGCCCATAAGCTCACCTCGAGCTTTTGCTGAAAAAAAATAATGCAATTAAATATGCCATTTCGCAAATGTCATAGTTACAAAAAAAAAGTTTTATACATTTAATTTCCTCTGGAGCGAGTAGAGTTGCGTCCGTCGTTGCAACCGGAGCCACTTCTTCCATAGTGACGGCTGGTAAATTGCTGACGATCTTAACCTCCGGTTGAGCCTGTGAAAAATAGTATTGTAATATTGTTTGCATTATTCTCTGGATTCGTATTGCTCACCTGTTTTGGAGTGTAGTGGAAGTTCGTTAGAGCATCCAATTTTCTAAACAATGAATGCATCATTTCACGTATTTCCTTATGTTCCTTGGGCTCTTCCTGCTCGACCTCCTCCGTCTCAGGATTTAGAGCTTCTCTTTGTTTAACGAAAGCATCCTCGTATATTTGTGCCAAACTCTTTTTACTCTTCTCTTGATCCATCACTAATTTCTTCTTGTACTCTAGTGGCGTTTCTACTGGTTTGAACTTTCTTTCCACATCGTCCCAGGCTTTATCCTTTATGCGTTGTATTATTATGTCTTCGAGCTTGAGCGTAGTTTGTTCGGTTATAACAGGTGCCGGTCTCGAAGTTATGTCAAATTCAACGTACTCTTCGAGCAAGGAATTCTGTGGTCTGTTCGTTCCTGTAACTTCTCCCTTCAATTGCCAAGGTTTTTCTGATATCGCTTGTTGTTCCAATTCCTCGATCCGTCTTTGTAATCGTTCTTGTCGATTTTCAAGACTTGATTTGTTCTCTTCAATTTTTTCATCTTTGCGGTTCTCCAGACTGTCTGTTTCGTCCGAGTCGTTCGTGAGATTAAATTTTACCCGTTTTTCTGTGGATTTATCCTTTTTCGAACTGTCATCTTGCATATCTTCATCAAATTCCGATTCTTCCTCACTATCGCGGTGTTTTCTTGATCTTCGTTTCTCACCTTCATCAGCGCTATCTGGACTATCGAAGAAATCTGCATATTTCATCATTTTTCCATCTTCACTTTCATTCCCATCGTCGTCATCTTCATCGGACATAGGGTCAAACAAATCCACAGATTCTTCATCGGATTGTTCAAGTTCTTTTTCATTGCTTCCTGGTGTTTCTTTCTTGTCCTCTTTATTAAGATATTCATCGAGTTCCTCAAGCTTGAAAAATTTGTCATCCACTATGGAAGGATGCTTTATTCTTTTTCTCACATCCTTTTTGGTCGTGTTTAGTTTGCCATCTACATCCATGTCCAAATCCATTTCTTTATCGCTGTCTTCTGGATCCTCGTCAGACAACTTTTCTATTGTGTCATCTTCATTCTCAGAGATAGTTTCATCCTGTGGTTGTTCCTCTTTCTTTGTTAAACTAATGGGTAGCTCCAGTTTTTCATTACCGGCCAAGACTCGAGAGACTCCGGTCAGGAAGTGTGTGAGCTCGCCTTCATTCTGAAGTTCCAATTGTTGCCATATTTGTTCTTCGTCAAAACCCTGAATAACAAGCTCGGGGAGAGCATCGTTTTTTCTCGTAATCTCTTCTTTCGTGAAGTCGTAAAGTTGTTTTATAGAATTTTTGAAATCCGTGGCTATGTTGCTCTGAACACTTTTGAATTAATATTCCATATTATTTCCGAGTGTAAACGAACTACATGACATGTGGCTGAGATGTGAATTGTAACTGCGAACTTACCTTAAAAAATTCTCAATTTTCTTCGTACCATTGTCGATACTCGACAACACTTGTTCGAGCAACATTTCGTGCGACATTTCGTATTTAATTAAAAAAATTACTTTGATAATAACATTCCCACTATCACGCAAGCGTTTAATTTAAAGGTTAAAGCCGGGAGCGTGTTTAACCAGAGAACAGTTTAACGTTGGAGAGACGTTCGGACAAAATAATTGCTGCCATCTATCGGAAAAGAGTAGAAACCAAATAAAGAATTGCTCAGAAGGTTGAACCACTTCCGAGAGACTGTACCAGCGGAGAATCTCGAACCCACTCACTTCCGGTTTACAATGACTGCTGAATTCGTTTATTAGTGTGCTCTGCAACTGTCCTAAACAAGTCTTCGATATTCGTAAATACGATAAGACACCTCGAAAAAAGAAAAGAGAAAATCAGATCCAAAAGATCGAACGAACTGATAAACGAAGTTCACTGCCTATATACCGGTAAAACAGCTGTAGTTTCGTCTACATCATAGAGATGGCGCAAGATGTCCAGATGTCGACATTTTGAATTATCCCCGAAGAAGCATGCGAAAACACATTCCTGTGTCAGTGCATTCGTGATTTCGGTAGAAGAATCAAGAAATCGTACGACACGTTTGGAACCTCAGCTCTAACAACACAACGAGAAAGAGAGAACGTCCTAGAAAGAGAAAGGCAAATGTAGCAAAGACCGAAACGAAGATGAAAACGGCCCCGAGCGACGAAGAAAGTTAAGGCTGGGACTCTCTTCGTGATGTTGTCGTCGGTTGCCGCTAAACCGCTTACCCCGAGCTTCCCCGCGCAAGATGGAGACGAGGTAGAGAGATCTGTAGGTTCTCGCGGAACGCGCGCCAGTAACGTGGAAACTTTGCGTACGCACGCGCGACCGCCTGTTCGATGGTGCCGAGTCGTTGTCGTTCACGTACCGAAACGCGAATAAATCTTCGTGTTGTGTGTTTTGATCCTTTGAACGAGAAGGATTGCGCGAGTGCGGTAGTAAAACCAAGCAAGTAACGTACGTGTGATTATAAATTATAACGCTCCATACTAGATATAAGTAAATATCGACATACATATATCGCCTTGTATATTATAACTGTCTTGCATGAAAAAAATAAGTGCCTCGCGTGTGTACAGTGCGTGATTCGAAAAGTAGTGCTACGAAGTATATGTATACATATCTGAACAGACAGGAGGACACCTGTTTTTGGATAAATTCGTCACGTCAAGGAGGAAGGTGAGTGAAATTTGTGTTCAATTTATTAATTAAAATCCCAAATAAAACACACTAAATCAGGATAATCGTTCCATCGTGAAAATAACGTTACCTACCATCGTCATTTCTTTCTCCATTACAAATGCTATTACTCCACAGATTATCGCATACTTCCGGGGCAAGGTAGTACACTCGCTTACCGTAAAATATTGTACCTCGTTACATGGACAATACGAATCATAGCCACGTTTTATCCACGGACCAAGATTTTTTCTCAACTGGTTTACACGAGTGTGTAACATCATCGTGGTTGTCTCTTCGTCGTTGTACCCGTCGCCACGGAGTCTCCTTCGAAAAAGTCGTATTAGCAGACTCTCGAGGGTGATCGCGGAGAGCCGGTTGTTCGCCTTTCTAACGGAGAGTTTTGTCCGGCGCAAAACTCGAACCTCATGCTCTCTCGCTGTAGAATCATGAAAAATAAAAGAAGAAGGAAGAAACTTAACTGCCACACGGACGTTTGTGTTACGGTAACGGACGAGAAAACGGGGGCACGTATGAGCACGCGCAATTTGCGAACGTGAGTTCTCTTCTCTTTTGTCCTTCGTTTGCCCTTCGACTTATCGCTCGGTCCTCCATTCTCCAATTTTGTCAACAACGCACAGTGAATTTTCGCTGTATACTATTCGAGTTTCTTCGGTCGTTACGATAATTGTCACGAGAAAAGAACGAAACATTTCGTTTCTATACGTGCACATAGGACTTTATTTATAATACTTCTTATTTACTAAGAATTCTCCCGTGGAAAGATTCGTAACGAGAAATACATTGGCACAGGCGGAAGGTCGTTCCAAGTTCGCTTCTTTTTTGTTGTTATTGTTGTTGTTGTTTCTTTTTAAGCCTCGCCTCTCTTTCTTTTTCTTTCCATTCCGCGACCATTATATTATTCTCGTTGTTCCTTTTCTTCTTTCAGCTTCTTCCATTCTCTTCGCAGTCTCGAATCTCTCACTGTGCCGAGCCGGAGATGCGGCGATTATTTTGCTGCGTGTTTTCGACAGTCACGCGTGGAAACACGCTCGTTTTTTCGAGAGTCACGCGAATGTTACGATTCCCTCTTGGTATACGCTTCAAGACAATCATACTTCTTTCCCTCAACCTTCGATAATTACAAAAGCTATCATCACAATTTCCTAATTATCGAAATTAAAAAATTGCAAATGTAAGAAGAAAAAATATATATCGTTTTTTCTCGTTTCGACAATCTTCGCGATAATAATTTGCATTTTTTTTTTTTTTTTTGGTAAATGTCGTCGACGCGTGCGAGTCTCATGTTTTGTACGAAGTTACCCTTCGTCCATGCTTCTTTCTCTTCATCCGCGTTTCTGTGCGACTTTGTTTCGATATGTTGCTGCCCCGTTGGATTTCTTCGCTTCTTTTTTTTCTTCTTCTTTTTCTTCCCCTCGCTCTTCTTTCTTCATTCAGTTTGCCGGTAGATGTGTACGTGTGTCGATGCCAAGAGAGAGAGAGAGAGAGAGAGAGAGAGAGAGAGAGAGAGAGGAACTCGAAGAAGCCGGGCAGCAGCGTCCTCGTTCTCTCTTCATCTTTCTCTATCTTCTTCGGGGTTCCTGTGGACGGGAAGCGACGGTAAAGAAGAGGGAAAGGGCGAGAGAGATCCTTGGCGGTCTGTTCGAGGGAGAGAGAGAGAGAGAGAGAGTGAGTGAGAGACTCTCTCAAGCATCATCGAGTCCTGCGTTGAGATATCCGACGGTGAAGAACGCCCCGCAAAATTCTCTCTTCGTTGCTTTGGACTTATCTCGGGTTACCGTTTTCAAGGCGAGCCGCGGCAAGACCCGACGGACGACGACGACGACGCGCCGATTTACCACGAAAAGTTTGTCGAGTCGTAAGACGAAACGAATCGAATTGTCGCTTTATTATTGTTTACTGTTATTATTATAGTTCTTATTGTTATCATTATCCGCTCTTCATGATGCAAAGGAAGATGTGGATGTTTCTCTCCCTCTCTTTGTTGTTATTGTTGTTATTATTGTTATTGTCGTTATTATTATTATTATTTCTGCTCGTACAGTCAGGAAGATCTTATTTATGAAAGATTTTCTTCCTACGAAGTGCTTCATTATATTTCTCCTTTACGTCGGAACTTAACCACACGACCCGCCGTATTCCCACGTGACCATTTGAAATTCCAGAAGGAAAAAAAATATAAAAAAAAAAAAAAAAAAAAAAAAAAAAAAAAAAAAAAAAAAAAAAAAAAAAAAAAAATACACACATACACACAAGCATACAAACATAATTTACGTATCCGTACTATTTATTACAGAAGCAGCATTTCTTACCGCCTCTTATGAATTTGTTTAGCTTAATTTTTCCTTATTTTTTCGTTTATACCAAAAATTTCAATTTAAATAGGAAATTTATGATAACCCTCTGTTTTATTATTATTATTATTATTATTATTATTATTACAGGAAACTGTAGAACGCGTTCCCGCTTTACTTTTACGTGATAATAATTTAAGAGCAAATATATTTTATTTTCTCTCCGCTGATTCTCGTTCTTCAAAAAAAAAAAATAAAAAAATAATATAAAAATAAAAAAAAAATACACATACACAAAATTCAGAAGGTTTCTCGAGTCACGTTCGCGAACACGAGTGCGTTACATAAAATCACATTGTTTCTCGTCTTCGTTGCGTACGAGCATAATAATAATAATAACAATAATAATAATGATAATAATGATAATAATCTCCAGCTTGCCGAGCGAGACGATAAGAGATTCCAGAGTCGCCGAAAAGACATGAAACAAAACAAAACAAAAAAAAAGATCTGGCCTGGCAGGGAAGGGAAGGACGAAGTGCAAATTGATTTTTGCCAGACTTCCAGAGAGAGAGAGAGAGAGAGAGAGAGAGAGAGAGGGAGGGGGGGAGTGCGAGAGGGGGGGGGAGAGAGAGGGGGAGAGAGAGAGAGAGAGAGAGAGAGAGAGAGAGAGAGAGAGAGAGAGAGAGAGAGGCTTGTGTCTATTTCGTCGTGTGTGTATAGAGCGTTAATGTCCTGCCCCTACTCCCCCCTCGAGAAAGAGTCTTTGCTTTCTTACACATGCCCTGTCGGAGAAAACGTTTTTTTTTTCTTTCTTTCTTTTTCTTCCTCCTCCTCCTCCTCCTCCTCGAGAGCCTTCGTGAGAGAGCTCGGCTCTCGCACGAAATAGCCCGAAAAACAAGTTTATAATGACAACGGGCCCTCCGTCATGACCCTCAACAGTTCTGGTACAATTATATATACGCACACACACACACACACA
>JAPYZU010004121.1:0-11837 GCA_030523005.1 Tryphoninae sp. B BG-2022a | reverse complement strand
TTCTCCGTATCAAACAAAACACGATCCGGAACTGTCTGGGATTGTGCCACACGTGATTCCGGCCCTTTTTCGTTACACGTATGCGACATGTGGGCGGCTTTTTGGGGTTCGGAGTTTGAAGATGAGTTCTTTTTACTTTCTTTCTTATTTCCTTTTTTTGTTTTTCATTTTGTTTTTTCTTTTTCATGAGACGGCGCTACTAGTTGGGACAGAGACGCGGGGCGCCCCGGTACTAAAAACGTCAACGAGAAGGGAACGTGCTCGAGCGAGATTTCATGGTGTTTTCATCGACCGTTCGGCTCGTTCGCTCGTTGGTTCGACGTTCGAATGATTCCGAGGTCGTAGAAAAAAGCTCGTACAAAGAAAGGAGAAAAAAATGAGCGATGCAGATTCGACTTGCGCCAGGAATTCTTTTCCGGACTTAGCGCGTCGTATTCGATTCTCTTGTGCGATACGAAGAGGATTGTACGAATATACGTCTTTCGTAAAGTGATATATATTTATATTAATGGAAAGATTTCACGTGGATTTCGGGGGGAAAGCGTAAAACACGAAGATCGTAAAAGTTATTTCTCAAAGGATTAGGACTTGAACCTTCGATCGTTAAAATGTCGTACGAGTCGACGGGATTTTCACTCTGACAAATTGAAAAGGGATGATTAATTATTCCCTTTCCATACGATCCTTTCTATCGTCGTAGTATCATAATTATTAAACACTTTTTATCATTAACGTTATTAATTGTTGGTAATTTTTTCAACGTAAATAACGTTTTGCGTCATTTTTTTCGAGTCAATAGACAAATGTCGTGAGCTATTTAAAAAAATGAACCGTTTAATAACGAGCTTTACCGGAAATTGACGAAAAAGTTTAAATTTGCGAAATTTAACATTTTTCGTAAAAAAAATCCAATTTTCTTAAAATTTTTGTAAATTCTTGATGTTTGAACAATAATTTTGACTGCGGAGAGTCTCGGAATTAAGATTAATCGGTATTCGCGATGCAAAAAAAATTCGCGGTTTATTTAAAAAAAAACTCAAAATTTGGTTTAAATATTAATTTTTTATTTAAAAAATTGTAAATTCGAGCTACGAACATTGACAACAATAAACCAAGAAACACAATTCCCTCGCACCTCGTATAGAAATAACAAAAAACAAAAGTCATCTTTTACTTTACCAAAATTTTCCAGTTTTTCAAAAAATTTGCAATTTCCCGCCAATTTTTGAACTCAGCAACCAATAAACCTCAAGAAACTTACAAATTACTTCGACCACACAACTTCCTCACAATTTTCATCCCAAACAGTAATCTTTCTCATCAAAAACCCAAACTAAAAAAATCTTTCTCCGTAACAAAGAAGAAATTTCGTAAAAACCCAAAAACATCCGGAAGACCCGGACACTCTTCTGCATCGTCTCTTCGTCCCGATCCAAGTGCCGGATTGAATTTTAACTCGTTCGATCGACCAAAAATGCAAGTGTTTTTTTTACAAATCTTATCGCATGAATTATTTATTCATGCTAATAATTGAATGTCGATATTCATGATTTAAATTTTTATAATACTTAAAATTCATACGAGCGATAGTGTGCAATACATATATATATATATATATACATACATATATACATATATACATATATATATATATACATATATAAATTTTGCTATACACACGTATAGAACGCGTCGATCTCCGAAGGGAGAGGGCGATCGAGGGCTGACGGGCGGTCGATCGAAAGGAGGAAGGGGAGGGAGGGAGGGAGGGCGGGAGGGAGGGGGAGGTTCACGATGGATTCGACGATGGATTCCACCTCCCGATGGAACCACAACCACGCTTCTTCACCCCGACGTCTCTATATATTCGCTCGGGCTCTCCCACGCCTAACCACTATCATTCTCGTTGCGGTAGCCTTCGCGGCCGGTTCGGTATACTCGCGAAGCGATTCTCCGTCGTTTCCTCGCTCGTCTCTCACTTCGCACGCGCTACGCGCAACCGATATCCGCGCTCGACACGTGCTCCTCGAGACAGTCGCGGCTTGTCTTAATCTATAAACAAAAACAAAAAACAAAAAGCGCGCGAAATAAATTAAAGAATACAATTTTTAAAAAACGATTTGTAAAAAAGACAAGTTTGTTTGTTTGTTTGTTTGTTTGTTTGTTTGTTCGAGATAGTTTTATCCGCGAGATTAACAATTTTTGGAATTAATCGCGGGTTTTTGCAATTTGTCCAGACGCCTTTCGAGCGAATTAGTCGATTGGCGATTGCGACTGAACACGCGACGAGTGTTTCGCGCTTTGGTATCGTCGCGATTAATATTAATACGTATCGATAGGCACTGTGCTAATTCAAATCCTTCGATGTTCGAAGCAAATGTATACACGATTCGATACGGGAATTGACGGATTTTCTTGTTTCGATACGTCGGAAAATTGTCTTTGATCGGAAGGAAAATGAAATTTTTTTTTTGGAAATTTTTGAGATTACAAATTTGTGTTGGATTTTATTTTAATCGAAGATAAATTTTATTTGTAATTTATTTTTTTCAAATTGGGGGAATAAAATTTTGTTAGGATTAACTGGGAATAATAAATAGCGTTTGGATGGAAATATTTTTTTTTTTTTTTTTTTTTAAAGTGAGAGACCTGAAAAAACAGAGATAAAATTTGAAAAATCGTTCGAATAATATTTCTTTTTTCGTAGAAAGTTCGAGGGTGATCGTAGCGTGGTGATGAACGAATTCGATGAGTCAATTTGACGAGGGAAATAGCGGTGATTGGTACAGTGCGCGTGAACACAAAAGAACGTTTTTTGAAAAAGAAACTTTGCTTTGGTTTAACCGAACTGACGAAAGTGATAGCGTGATATTGTTCGGTTAATGTGGGACAGGATGCGTCGAAAACGACGAAATTTCAATTATTGACTCAGTCGACGATGGAAAAGTTCCGATGAGGAATTCTTTGTTTTCGATTTCTCGGTAAGCATTTTTATTTACATATATATGTAGCCTATTTTTGTGTCACAAATGTTCGTTATTTCTTATCTATGATGTTTGAGCGAATAGTACAACGATCTAATCTTTTTGATACAAAAATTATAAAAATTCGTTCAAGTGCAATGTACAACGATATTATTGAATTGTTAATAAAATTAATTAATTTCGACAAATTTATCATCAAATACCTTTGAAATAAAACGATTTTTATGAATGAGATATTAGGAAACAAAATAATTTTATTATTAAAATGATTTTTGATTCGATGATAAATTATAAAATTTATATTATATTTTATTTTATAATTATGTAATTATATTTTATACTTTATTTAATTTTATATAATTTATATATATAATTTATCGAGTTGTAAATTATAAAATTTGTCAGCGAATATCTACCATTTCAATAATTCTTTTTGCCATTACATTATTAGTAAAAAAAATCGTTTTAATAAATTTATAATTAAATATCATTTATTTCAATAAATTGATTCTTATGTTTGTACAATTAATAAAAGACAATCATTTTAATCAAATTATCTTTAAATAGCTGGAACTTCGGTGCAACGTTTGTTCACTCAAAAGTTAAATTAATAAACAAATTAATCTCTTCAAATCCAACGATAATCAATATTTTCCAACGTACAATATTCAAAATGTCAATAAAGGTTCATATTTATATAACACTGGTCAAAAAAAGACTACATCAATTCTATAGTCGAATATATTATTTATTATAAATCCAATATTTAATAATTCCCTAGTCATTTAGCTTCCTACGCTGCCTTTTACTTCTTCATCTTCCTTCACGCTTCCTTTTACTTCTTCATCCCAAAAAAAATCTTTCACCGAATAAAAAAATTCGAAAATCGTTTCAGCCGTTTCGATACAATGATCGATTTTCTCGAATGTCGAACTTTTCAGGACATGGTCCAATTGACGAATCTCGCGATGGATCACTCGCGAGATCCGAGCGAGCACTGCGAGTTTCGCGGAGAAGAGAGACCGGAAGACCGTCGGTACGAAGGACGACGCGACGAAGGCGCACGGAAACGTTCAAGGACTGCAATGAACGGGGGGTAAGTGTCAGTCGTGTATGTAATTTACTGTATCGAGTAGGTGGTACTCCTTATCTCCTGGTTTTCTCTCGCTCTGTCTCCACCTCTCCTTCTCTTCTTCTGTCTCTCTCGTTACCCATATAAAAATCCCTTTTTCATCACGATGTATACACAGGATGTTAGATAAATATGCAGACACAGAAAATATCCAGGCAGCTGAGGTCGTTACAAACAAAACGCTTTTTTTAAAATTGTTCTGTGATGAAAACTATCCGTGATATTAATTGGTAAAGTTCAAAAGTTTAAACAATCCCATCGAGCTTCCTGCGGTTGAGTTATAACGAATGATTTATTTTCTGTTGTCGTGTCGACTCGTCGTTCATTTATTAACAATTACATTGTCAAAAATTACAAAAAAAAATTTTGAAAAAAAAGTCTTGGGCGGGACTTGAACTCGCGACCCCGGTGTTTATAGCTGTGCTATATTAGCTGGTGGCTCTAATTTATAAACTTTGCCAATTAATATCTCTGCCAATTTTCATCGTAATGCAATTTTAAAAAAACCATTCTGTTTGTACCGACGTCATCTATTTACATGATTTTTCGTGGCCCTATAGTTTTCTAACACCCTGTATATATAAAGTTGAAAGTTCGGAACGCGGTTGAGTTAACCAGAGACTAAGGTAATGAAACGCTCTCGTGCTCTCGATAGACGTATACAGTTAAGTTTATATAGCGCTCTGATGAACTCCTCGGGATTCTCCGGTGATTAGAATTTACTACCGGAGTATAAACCCGCGATCAAATGACAAAGTCGTAACTCGCAATGGCCTGAACAAAAAGCCGAACGATAATAAAAGACAGTAAAATTGCATATAAATAGAACAATGTTTTTTTTTTTAAAAGTTTTTGTAAGAAAAATGTATTTCTTCGTTGTCCGTTCCATTTCAATGGAAGATTATCTTTCTTTCAATTCTTTTTCCTTGGATACCACACAGAAGGCTCGTAAAGAGTAGAAGAGAGGATGCTGAGTATATAGTGAGCAAATAGGCAAAGCGATGCGTGACCGATACGCTCGGTCGAGAGGGCCACCGACAGTGTCAAGAAAAATCGCATTCTTCGGTTAACCTCTCTTTCTCACGCGCGACCCAACGTTCGACGACCGAACAATTTTCAAGCGTGCGAAAAAATTAATGCAAAAAAAGGGAAAACATAAAGGTTTTAGTTTTGTTTTCTAGAGTCTCGTGGGCAATGGGTGCGTTTGAAGGAATGAGCGCGTAGACGAGAACGAAACGAGCGATAAAACGGAATTAAGAAAAGAAAAAAAAAAGAACACGCGAAGACGGAGAGAAGAAGAAAACGAGAGTGACGCCAGTCGCGGTGGAAGAACGAGTCCGCGCACCTGTTGTACACTTTTGTTGTACGCTTAACCCAACAAGTGTACGTACCGCACGAGAAGCGTGTACTTGGCGCGATTCGCCCAGGCTCACTCCACTTTTGAGTAAATATATGGTTGTATATACCGGGTGTCCCGGAAGTAATGGATCGTCCGGTGGCTAGCGAGTAGTTGGCGATGTCACAAACTTCCTCACAAAGTTCGAGCGGTTAATTCGCGATAGTTTTTAAACGAGAAGCGTTCTAAGTTGTCCGATCGAAGAGCTGGAGTCGGCCGCGTTCGAACTCGCGTTCCTTTTGCTGTGGAAGTGTGGGAGCAAAGTCCGAACGAACTAAGATCGACGAGCCGTAGCTCGTTTCCGATAGCTTCGATCTCCGGTCCGGCCTCGCACTGGCGACGATCGATGTCCCTTTAAACTTCGGACGCGCGTTGCTATCCTCTCGATCGTGTTTGATCGCGGCCGAGTCCGGCTTTCCGATCGGACAGCTTAGATCGTCTCTCGTTTTAAAACTATCGCGAATCCAGCGTGCGGACTTTGCAAGTAGCTTTGTGGCACCATTGGCTAGACGTAGGTACTAGATGCTCCGGGACTTTTGGAACACCCTGTATATATATTTATTTATTGGGTATATACCGCGTCAATACACGTGTACATGGGGTACACGAATAGTATTTGCATCTTTATAAAGCAAGCAACGGCCTCGTCAAGTACACGTACGCCCATTTATCGGTAAGCGAAGCGGCACACTAGGGAACGATGATAGCTCGAATGTAGGAGCTCTCTGGCTTCGACGTATATGTACTTCGAGAACAAGTTCGTATTTACATAAAATTACCTATATTCGTTGACGATTTATAAGATTCAAGAGATAAGCGGGTCTCTTCTTTTTTCTTCTATCGGGACGTTCTTCGTGAAGTCAACCGTTACTTTTCGCCAACGTTTTACAATTATTTCCCATACATTTATTTTTTACATTTCTTTAACAGCAAAAAAAAAAACAAAAACAAAAAGATAGAGTTCTTTTCTTCACAATACTGCCCCCGGGTTCGACCTTTTCGCCTCTACGTTTCACCCCAAACTTTTTATTAGATGAAAATCATTATTATAATAATCCATCCACTGTTTTATTTCCATTCGAATAATTCTTAGCTGAAAGAAAATAAATAAAAAATCGAACATAAATCGAATAGAAACAACAAACTTCTAAACATTCGAAAAAGAACTCCCAAGTTATAACCTAACAGAGAAAACGAGCGTTCGATGAAGTTTAACAAAATGACGGGCTTTACGAACTATGTCTCGTCGATATACTTATATATTAGTCATAGGTACCAAGACGGCGCCATCGAAGCGACGACGCACGTATAAAAAAGTCCCAATTGCTCTATTTTTTTGGTGTTGTATATTTCGTTTGATCGATGAGGGAAGCTTTGAAAAATCATGTCGACAAGTGCGACTACATTGAGATATGTATATAGTTCACGTGCATCGCCATTATGTATTGCTGGAGGATATGGAGTCATATATATATGAATGTGTGTGTCAGCATTTACGTATTATAAGTGTCGATCGAATCGACAGACCTTCGATACGGAATGGGCCATGCCAACACTCTCAATTATATATAGCCGCGTCTACATCGCGAGAGCTTCTTCTTCGACAAGGGATTCTATTCACGAGCATAAAAATATTGTACCTAATATACTCACGAATGTGTATAATGTGCATACATTTTAGACATTAATGCGTATATGCATATCGGTTTCATATAAATTGTGTCGGTTGGATGAAACGCAAATGCAGCATTGCGGATGTCGCGCAAGCAGGCCAATCGTTATTCTATTGCAGGACTTTGCTCATTTTGTTTCTAAGTATCGCGATTCTAGAAAAATGGTAACAATGGTAAACACGCGAGGGCCGTTCATGATTCTTAAAATAGATGAACGCGGGTTTGTGAAATTATTACTGGTTTGATTTTGTTTTTAATTTGAGAAAATTGTTAACTATAGAGAGAAGAAAAATTGTGCTTCTCGTGACTGCCATTCGATGGAATTAAGATCTTTGTCATGTTGGGTATTATAAATTTTCTATCGATGTTAACAGTGTTCCAAGGGCTAAAGAAAGAGAGAGAGAGAGAGAGAGAGAGAGAGAGAGAGAGAGAGAGAGAGAGAGTTCGCTAAGAATGTTCAGTGTTTTTTAACGTCAGGCACGACTTTTATAGAGGGCGCTCCGCCTGTCTGGGAAAATCGTTGCTCTCGCGGGTCTTTCGCGCTTGCGGTTATCTCGAGCCTATTAAAAGATCGCTCGTACACGGAGTGGAAGTCTCGAAAGGAGTTATATGGTGAAACGTGGTTTGCATCGA
This sequence comes from Tryphoninae sp. B BG-2022a, assembly GCA_030523005.1. Lineage (NCBI taxonomy): Eukaryota > Metazoa > Arthropoda > Insecta > Hymenoptera > Ichneumonidae > Tryphoninae sp. B BG-2022a. The sequence goes on along the minus strand of JAPYZU010004121.1, from coordinate 4,019 downwards.
GCGACCACTGGACTGGCGCATAAAGTTACGTGTACGTGTGAGAAAATGACGATGAAAAATTGAGCGACGGCCTCAACAAAAGCCAAAGGGGTTCCCCTCGAACGGTATATCGTGCCCGCAAATATATATCTCGTTCGTTTCATCAGTGTTTGCCTCACTGGTAATTGATACTTGCACGTGGTGCTATGTATATAGATATATAGCCCTGGCGAATAACGTAAGTACCGCCGAAAGGGCCGATTCCGCGGTCACAATTAGCAGCAGTCAGAAATGCAGCTGGTGTCACGGAGCCGGGATAATCCAGATTAAAACGCGAAAGAAAAAAAAGAAATGAAAAAATGTGACAAAAAAGAAACGATTTTTCACTCTCAATTAATTTTGTCCTGTTTGATTTCGTGAGATCGTAGAGTATACGCGGGTGGAGAGTGCATTTTTGGTGTGGGTAGAACTTAACAATTTGCTCCTTAACGATCACTCCGTCAGGATCGTTAAATAATAAGAATCTTTAGGTAAGAATTTCTACTTTACCGATGGATAATCCATCGGCATAAAGAATCGTTCATAAACAGCGGCGATGCATTATTATCCGCGCGCAACTGTCCCGCGCGTCTTCAATCTCTTTAAAAACGCACGTCAGGTCCGCCCTCTTTACCCTCGTAGCTGATAAATCATGTAATAAATTATAATCACACGCGCGCACTGGTGAATACAAAAAAATGAATACAAAATGGCTGTTGGCTTTCGCATCCGAGCCGACCCTACAATTCCATTCCCGCGTAAGATGATAAAACAATGAATGATTTTTATAGTCGTCGTAGGAATAAATTGGCCTCCGTACGGAGATGCCTTTTATTACAAAGTGTTGGGCACACTCCGTTGCTGACGAGGGGTTGAGAGGTGGCTGCGAGGAGCGTCGAGAGATGCGGTCATCTGCGACGTAACGTGCGTGTGCGAAGTGGCAGCGGCATACGCTAGACCAAAACAGCCGGAGAATACGCAATGAGAGTGATGCATGTACGAAAAACAAGAAGCGACGTACGATCGGTACACACCGAATGCGGTTGCCGAGGCACCGATTGCCGTCGAGCCAATGAGACCGGGGCACCGACCGCTGGGATTGGTCCAACCGCGCCAGCGCTCCTCCGATTGGTCGCGCGCCTGGGCTTCCCCCTCTTGGCTCTACCGCGGTGTGCAAAGAGCCTAAGGCGCACGACACTTTGCAGTGCGAAAGGCGCGGGGTCGTTCATTCGCTCTCGGCGGCTTCGCACACAATCGTCGTGGGACCTTGACAGTTTAGAGGCGTTGAAGAGATGCAGATTTATGCTTGCATATATATACATATAGATTGTACGGGAATCAGAAGGGCTCACTCTAGATCTTCGAAGATTGTAAACACCGGGGAAATACGCCCTTTTGCTTCTCGCACAGACGTTATACGTATATTTGTGTATACGTTAGGTGCGGAGGGAGCTTGCTGACGCGTGCACGCGACCGATCGAACGAATAAATACGTATTCAATCCGCGTTTTTCGCCCGTCAAGAGGGAGAGAGAGATCTCTCTCAACGCGACTCGCGCTTTTCTCTTTTCTTTTGTAATCCTCCCTTCCTCCCTGTCTCGTCTCGCTCGTTTGTGAGAATCTCCGTCTTACCACATCCATCGCTTACACTCTTTTTCCGTATCTCCGATATTTTACTTTCCGATCTACGCGCGGTATTCGTCAGGGACGCCGAGTCGGCATCTCCCTCGGGTTCGTTCCGTTCGTCCGTTTCGCCGATTATAATCACGAGCGAGAGATGCAAGGAAAAGTGTTCGTTAAAACCAAACGTTGACCCTCGGTCATCGTTTCTCGTTCGAGGAAAATCCCACGAGGGAACGCCCGATGAAAAATCTTCTTTTCTCTCTTTCACTCTAGCGAATTGCGAGCCCGTAGTATCGCGGATATAAGCGAACGAGATCGCGGTGAGAGATATAATTTTGCAAGGGAGATCGGACGGATGATGAGTGAAGAGAACGCGCGCGAGAAGAATGTCGGAGTAATTCGCGGGGCGAATGCTTCTCGCTTCATTTCTTTCGCAAACCCGATGTAATACGTGTACGAGAAGATCCCGACGCTTTCGCGCCTGAGCGGCGTGGATTATGAGAGGAGAATAAATATATATATATGTCTATATATTTTATATATTATATATATATGTATACAAAAAATGGAGGATTGTGCGAAAAAGAGTGAAGTGAACTCGTTCACGCCTACTTATGGGGTTGCGTCGTCGTCTACATATATATATGGAGAGAGAATATATATATATATATATATATATATATATATATATATATATTCTGAAAATGAGCCACATTGCCAGCATCAACGTGTTTAACCCTTTCGAACAGCAGTTGGGAAGATAACTTCAATTTTAACCATCGGTTCGCCCATTTTGAGAAACAAGTTGTTTTTGACAGTGAAAGTTCAATTATAATATTGATTTTTTCGTTTTTAATAAATAAATGATTGTTTTTTAATCCAGGTACGTATGCTTATGTAACATTGGAAATTGGCAAATATTAAAACTGTAATGAACAATATGTATGTATTGATATGTTCCTGTAAAAGCCCGGCAAATCCTAAGATTTTTCAGTAAAACTCAATATTTATTTTGATTTTAGTATTAAAAAGTATTTCGAGTTATTTAAAAAAAATGATTAGATGATAAATAATAATTTAGGAAATGTAAAGATTTGATAAATTTGTAATTGCATTACCAATTACATTGTAATAAATTATTGTAAATAATTAATAAAAATTATGATTAATCAAAATAAGTAATTAAACGAAACTAAAATAAATGATTAAGAAATCCATTTATTGTTTTATTCTGAAAACCAATATTTATCAACTGTTATTGATAAAACTTAGCATGTACAAATCTTTATTGGTACAAGCTAAAAAAATTATCTCTTATTTAAAAAAATTCTCACATTTACTAATTCAATTTTGGTAAAATTTTAAGATTAATTAATTAAACCTAAGATTTACCATAGTTCGTGCTTTTCGCAGTAACATATAAATTAAATAATTTGGTTCAATGTTTATCTGGGTAAATGACTGCCGGCTATACAAGTGCTCTGACGAGTTCTTGAAAAAAAATGTTTGCTCGTGTCTGAAACTGCAATATTTGCGTATCACGGATCGGCCACTTGGCCGGAGAAGACCGGACCATGAAGCTCGTGCCATCTCTCTCTCTCTCTTTCTGTTTCTCTCTTTCTCTTTCTGGTGAATGAATATATATATAATGAACATCTGCCGGGGCGATCGACACTCCATAAACGTAATCTCGTGTCCAGCCTCGTCTGCTTGCAATTTCTCACTCGCCTCCATGTCTACCCCCTTCCTTTCTATCTCTCGCCCTCCGGTCTCTGCTTTTTTTTATTATTATTTTATAAATTTATTTTTTTCGCTGTCGGCGATTTCGCGGTACAGTCGTAAAACGAGATTGAGATACAAAGCGAATGGTCTCTCTTCATTGTCGTATTCATTTTCATTTTTTGTTTTTGTTTTTTTTTTCTCTTCTTTTTTTCATCGCTGTACCACATTATTGCACACTCGGTGGAGAACCGGCAGGGTTATCGAACGAGCTAAATGCACGGATATTGCTACCCAGAAACGAACTGGACAACCGCAATGAAGGTTTCTCCGTGGCATTTTAGAATTGTGAGTGTTACGAGCGATTTTGAATACGTTAAAAAGATTATTTTCAAATCATTTTTTTTTTTTCATTTTGCGGATGGATATGGGTATGGGTTGACGATATTGTCGAGTGGATGCGGTGAGAATTGTTTTTTTTTTATGAAATAATGAATTTTTGTATTTTTACGTGAATTGTTTTTTTTTGTTGTTGTAAAGTTAAGTTTACGTTCGTTGTTAATTAATGTTACAACTTTTGACACGATGGTTGAATGGAAAAATGGAAAACGTTGTTGGAACCACGAGGATTAAAAAAAAGATATTAATTGTCTTATTTTT
>JAPYZU010004119.1:0-10922 GCA_030523005.1 Tryphoninae sp. B BG-2022a | reverse complement strand
AGCTATATATATACATAGCTGTATATAACCGAAAGCTATATATATATATATATATATATATATATAGCTTTCGGATATATATATATAACGTGTGGACGATTATTATGTATGTGTATATAGCTTTCGGTTATATACAGCTATGTATGTATGTATATATATATATAAGCGTGGACGATTATTATGTATGTGCATATAGCTTTTGGTTGAGGACATTGCAACGCGCATCGTGCACGTGCGGCAAGTGTTATGCGACGGTATTTACGACGATATGCATAGGCCTATTTCTCGGTTAAAGAACGGTGTGAAATAAGGCAAAGAGTCGATAACTACTGTGGGTACTCGTGCGATTTTAAACACGGCCTTTCTTACATTTCCTTGTTAAAAATAAATGTTTCTTTTTTATTAACAACGAGGGTTTATTTTAACATTGTTTGACGAAGTACTTTTGATTATTTAAGGAGGAACGAGTATCGTCGATGTATTTGTAGAACGAGGAATTAAAGATTGGTATAAATTGATTGTCGGGTCGAGCCGGTACGAAGTATCATATTGAAATCGGCAATAGGCGAGCCTCGGTATGCGAGACTCTACGGCCAGTGTGGAAATCACTGCTACATGGTGAAATTGGCCGGGGAAGCTTATTTGCAATGCCGATGAATACGACGAGTCTGCTATACTCACTATTGACCCAATATCGCGAAATGGAAGTGCGAACTCGAATACACGTTGAGAAAAATGAGACGTTGCTTACGAGTCTATTTCTATCCTCGATACGATATAACGTCTGAAAGGATTTTCATTAAGACGTTACGGTAATAAAGATGTTTTAAAATAAATTTGTATCGTCTTTGATTCAAAATTGTGAATTGTGGAATTTTCAATGAGGGCGTAAATTATACTTTTTTTTTTATTTCTTCATGATTTTTTACGACACGACTTAATCATTTTTTGTCCTTGTCGAAAACGACTTTATTCGTTTATTCGAGAGTTTTAAAAATAGGCAAGGACGTGTAGCGAGATGGTGAAAAAAGTTGTCGGCATGATTGATCGAAAATTCCGTTGGATCATTACGTTTCGATCGTTCGCTTTGATTCATCGATAGAAACGATCCGCGAGATGGGTTAGAATTAAGATTTTGCGAAAAAAATAATTTGCATCGTCTGGCGAGTGAGTCTCGAACGTTCGTTAAGCCTGGCTATGTACACGATCGACCTCCTCTCTCTCTCTCTCTATCTCTTTGACTGGTTAGTTCTTGATCGGACAATAAAGACCGCCTGTACAACGAACCGAGAATGTATATTCTCTCTCGTGCGAAGCCTCGTGCTAATTTTTATTACGAGTGTATCTCTTAATATTCGTAGATTCGTATCGGAAGAAGAATAAATTGAATTTCAGGTTTATTATCAATTTGATATTTATTACGATGTAATAAATATCAAATTTCGATGTCGGTGAAACGTAGAAATACGAGGGAGAATCTCTTTTATTGTCGCCTATTCACTCGTACGAGATAAGCCCTTCCCTACGAGAGTCGGCGTTTACGACCAGTGCGATAGCGAGTCTGTTATCAACGAGAACAAATCTAAACAGCCACTTTTACTATCACAAGCGACTGTTCGGAAATTCCTCTCTCTCTCTCTCTCTCTCTCCCTCTCTCCCTCTCTTTTTGCGTCAAGATTGAAAAGAGCTCGTGATAATGACAGCCACAACTTTATTTTGAAGATCCTCAATCAATTTTTCATTATTTAATTTTACATATTTTCTTGTCTTTGTCTAACGAGCAACGTTATTTTTCTTTTCCAGGTCTGGGAACAGCAGAAACAGCTAGAGGAACAAATTAAGGAAAAGGAGAGGCTGGAGGCATTAAGGAAAAAGGATAAGCAGGATCACAGCGCAAATGCATCCACAGAGGTCAAACAACGCGTCAGGGTAAATCTTTCATTATTAATTTTTTTGTTTTTCAATTATTTCGACTCATTAAGATTGATCTCATTTCAATGAATTAGTCGTTGGGTTAAGCTCTCTTTTCTTATCTCTTGATCTCGTTGCAGAGTTTTCTCGTGCAGAAAATGCAGAGGGAGGCTGCAGTTGCGGCGAATGGCGCAGTGCCCGGAACGACTGGTTACAGAAGCTGGTAAGATTGTTAAGGAAATTAAACGATTAACCCGATTCCCAAAAACATATTTATTTATATTTTCTAAACACCTTGAAAGAATTGAATTTTTCATTTATCGAGTTTATAACTCGAGTCTTGCTTTCTTCACGTCGGCCTTCGTACCTGTTAATATGGGCCCCGAATGGAAATCCACGATAGGCCTACGTGCTATCTGACACGTATCAGCCATGAAATTCATCCGCGTCTCGTACTCCGTCATTGCGTCACGCACTTTTCCTCCTTGCCCTTTTTATTTTACTCACGGCATTGTTATCAGGGTCGAGATAAAATTTATGTGACTATCCCACCTGACAAAAACGAATTGATGACACGGAAAAACGATGCAAACTATTCGGCGATCGATCAAATTATGTTAAATATAAGAAGAAATATCTAGTAGATTCGTTTTCAATATTTAAATTCAGAAACGGAAATAGAGCAACGAAGCAGCACGATGCTAGTCCCGGCGTCTCGACGCATATTGATCGTTCAATTACGCAAATATAACAAAGCCAATTATATTCGGTGGCAATCAAATTTTTGAATCGGCCCGTAATAATCAAATTCCATCAGTCCCATTTCCATCTTCCATTTGCCGCGGGTGATAATTTCGTACATTCGTTGCGAGTGTAAGAGAGAGAGAGAGAGAGAGAGAGGGAGTGAAAGACACTCTGAATTTTCCGAGAATTTGGAGCGAACAAACGCGCCTGGGTTTATGAATTTTTTATTCGTAACCCGATGTCAGGCAGAAGCGTCAAATTCACAAATTATGACGATGGTTTTTAATAGAATTCGAAACCGAGGACTGTATAACCAATTTGCAATTTTGCTGGTGCGCGTCGGTGGTAGTGGTGGTGGTTGGTCGTCGTCGTTCGTCGACGAAACGATAATAGCCCAACCTGTCCCAGTTATCCATTTAGCACCGGTACACGAGAAGAATATTTCTCCGTATTTCCATTACTCTCTTTCAAATAACGACGTTCCGCATTTCCGTTAAAAGCAAGTTTCCTACTATCCTCTAGCTTGTTTTTTTTTTTTTTTCATTTAATAACGTCCTACACGTATTCTCTATATTGTTTCATTAAATAAAATCTTTGCGTCGAGAATAAAAGATTGAATTATCTATTTATTTTGTTCTTTCATTTACAACCAACAGGCTTCAACCCCAATCGGAATCTGGGAGCACAGGAAACGCAGCGCATCCCTATAGAATGCCACAAATGTTGCAGGAGAAATTTGGCGATGACTTTCCGCTGAGAAAAACAGGTAAACAGATGAGAATAATTAATTTGCAATAGAAATTCAGCGTTGGGTTGTGTACTTGGTCCGAATAGTCTGTGTTGATAGAAAAACGAAATCGCCTACTAAAGCATGACTCGCTCGTCGTCGAGACGATCGTGAGTAACGCGAATGGTGCATATTGTCCATTGTTTATTTTACTTATAATTTTATTTATATATAATTTTTTTTTTTCGTTTCACGCGTAGTTCGAGAAAATACGAAAAACGTGTTTGCCATTTTCGCCTCGAATTATTGAGCGTGCAAAGCGGAATGTGTATGGAATTTCGTTAATTGGATATTTGCGTGGCACAACGACGTCCTTCTACGTTTATTCCTCGTTCGTCTTCACTCTGACCGAAAATAATTTTGAGATTGTTAAACGGATTTCTTTTTTTTTTTGTTTTTGTTTCGTGTCAATTCTTATTATGTCCGAGAGAGTCGGAAATTTGTAGCGAAATAAAGTAATGTGAAAGGGCGAGAAGGACGTCGATCGATCGCAATAATGCTTATCCCTCATTGATCGAGAGACCCGGCGAGCTTCTCGACGCCAAATTATTAATTCACCTTATATTTTTTTTATATATATACATATATACACGTAAATATATTCGTAAGTGTGTTCCGCGAGCCGTGTGAGAATCGTGTGTGACAGTCGTTCTGTACGACTGGTTGCGTATACGTTTATTTGGTATGATGACTAACACCCGGCTGAAATTGGCCAGCCTCGGAGCCGAACCTGCTGAAGGTCCGGCTAAAGCAGCGTGTCATGGAGAGGAACTTGGCAGCTTCGAGAAATTCACCCCTTACGGCACGCCGGAAGGATCGACTGCTGTCGCATCTCAAGCGGAAGTCACTATTAGCAAGTACGTCCTATACTAATTACCCTTATCTATCGTCTCGTCATATTACTTTCGCCCTCTACGAACGACCCTTTCATAGAAGAATTTCGCAAAAAAAGAATAGTAAAGATTACATCGTCGCATATAAATTTTATTTATTTCCACTCATTGTTCCACTCTCACGATATTTATACGTACCGGTAGGATTATATATCTACGCTCCTAAAAATCTTATTGCGAAATTTGATCGACCATCACGAGTATTTGTTGCACCCGTTTTTTTTTTTTTTTTCATTAATTGATTGTTGAATTGAATTTTGCCAGTGTCCAGTAACCGCATGCCAAGAGATTATTAACATACGTATAGCTTTTCCACACGTACACATACACGCATACACGCACATGCACATATGCAAACACTTGAAAATTTCCAAGCGTTGGGATTTTTCCAATTCGAACGTATCAATAATGTACACACAGATATAAGTTTCCATTGTTATTTTTCTTATCGAATCGCGAACCCCGGAGTCAGTCGATGATTCGGATCTAGTAAAACTCATTTAAAAATCACCTTTTACATACGATGAGTTTAATCGATAGAGTTCGAGTCGAATTAGAAAACAAAAACGTTTGGCTAATACGAGTTGTCCGCGAATGTTTTGTAGATTCTGGCAGTAATCCGGAATCCGGTCCTAACTCGCCGCCCACGGTTAACAATTCACAAGCAAGTCCGACAGCTGGAAGCAACACACCGATCCAAGAGGTGAGCTTCGAGGATCTACTTGCGCCAGTGATCGGAAATTTTATATTTCTTGTTTTTTGAGACACTTATTTTTTGCGTTCTCGATTTCAGGAAAGTGAAAATACGGCTTACGGTGGTCCATTGACGAGCAGTAGTCAGCAGGGAAGTCTGTCGGATCTGTCGTTGTTTAGCTCACCGTCCATGCCCAATATTTCACTGGGCATACCTCATGTACCATCCAGTTCATCTTCGGTAAGATTTCATTAATTTCTGTTTATTTAAATGGGACAATTGATCGAATAATTAATATTCCTTGATCGTTTTCGTTTTCAATATATTTTCCTAAAATGATCTCTCATTGGCGTATCTTTTAACGAATTTCCTTTTTTGTAATTGCAATTCAGAGTGGCACGAAACTCGCACCAGTCTCGGAAGCCGAAGTACGTGCTGCCTTTACCGCCCGCCTCGGAATGCCATTGACGGGTCAAATGCTGCCAGGTACTTTGCCGTTCTATCCATCGTTGACGGTGATCGAGGGGGAACCTGCGTACATACACAAACAGATGCAAAATTTGGAACAACAAAGTAGCAGGCACGGTACAATTTACGGTGCGCCGATAACCGATACTCAAGTAGCACACGCAAGACTGCATAAGGCTGGTCACCGGCCTTTAGGTAGTATGTTCACTCTTTCTTTCTACTGATAACCCGTTCGAGGCGCATTGCGTATTTGGAAGAATACTCGGTTTGCTGTCTGACCAACAGTTTATTTTTGTTATTACCATGACATTGATTTCATTTATCGTATATCGTTATTGATAGATTTAGAACAAATGGTCTTCCGAATGCGTCACGCATCGTTCTCCAAAATTTCATCTCGACAGAATTCTCATTTTCTCTGGGATTTCCTATTGACGACCATTTAGGTAGAACACAATCAGCTCCTTTGCCGCTCGGTCATCCGATGCTTCAAGGCGGTATGATAGCACCACCAACGACTCATTACGAGGAATATCTTGCTGAGAAACAACTTCACGATCAGCAACAAGCTCACAATTTTCTCAAGCAGCAGATACGGCAGACGGTATTGACGCGAGTAGTTTCACGGGGGAGTCAAGCGAATCAGCTGGACGAGGCAGCTGAGAGTGAAGAATCCGAGGTTATAGATCTTACGGGAAAAAAGGAATTGCCCGAGGAGAGTGAGATCTCGAAACAGCAGAGAGATCGTGAGCAGTTTCTTCAACAGCAGAGGGATTTGATGATGCGACACACGCTTCAGGTTAACGAGTCGCCAGCTTATGTCGGTAGCAGATCGTCGCAGTCGGCCAGACCACTTTCTAGAGCACTCTCGAGTCCTCTCGTTCACTTAGGTATGCTCGTTACTGATACGTAAGGATCCATTTTCATTAATATATTTTACATTAGCAAGTTAGAGATGAAACTTCGCTCATACGTTTAATCCAATGACGAATAATTCCGCTTGTGTCAATAAGGACCTCAGGCTACCGCTGGGGACGTTTTCGCCCGTGGCTCGCCGCATCGACCTACCACGGGTCTGGCCTATGATCCGCTGATGCTGAAGCACGCCTGCGTCTGTGGCGAGACTGTCAGAGGCCACCCTGAGCACGGTGGTAGACTACAGAGCGTTTGGGCGAGACTCTCCGAGACTGGTCTTCTGCAACGCTGCGACCGTGTAAGATCGCGAAAAGCGACTCTCGAGGAAATTCAGAGCTGTCACAGTGAGGCTCATGCTCTCTTATTTGGTAAGTCTTGCCAGAAATTTGTCCAACGTACAGTCGTGCATGTTTTCCCACCTCGCTGTTTTTATAATATTCTTGGCTTGATTGCAGGCACAAATCCCTTGAATCGTCAAAAATTGGATATGTCCAAGCTCTCTCAGTTGCCGATGAAGAGTTTCGTGAGGTTGCCGTGCGGCGGTGTTGGTGTCGATTCTGACACAACGTGGAACGAGCTTCACACTGCGCCGGCAGCTCGAATGGCGGTTGGATGTGTTGTCGACCTAGCGTTCAAAGCCGCTATGGGTGATATAAAAAATGGCTTCGCGGTCGTTCGACCTCCGGGTCATCATGCTGAGACCAACCAGGCAATGGGCTTTTGTTTCTTTAATTCCGTCGCGATAGCGGCCAAGCTTCTTCAACAGAAATTGGACACGCGAAAAATATTAATCCTCGACTGGGTAAGAAAATGCTTAATGAATTATCTTCAGTGTATATTATCGTTAGCAATGAATGTATTTGTTATTGTTCCTCATTATTCCAGGATGTTCATCACGGAAATGGTACGCAGCAAATGTTTTACGACGATCCGAGGGTTCTCTATCTCTCGATACACAGGCACGACGATGGTAATTTCTTCCCTGGGACCGGTGGGCCAACCGAGTGCGGCGCTGGGGAGGGCCTCGGTTACAACGTTAACGTTTCTTGGTCGGGTGGATTAAACCCACCGATGGGCGATGCCGAGTATCTCGCAGCTTTTCGAACGATCGTAATGCCGATCGCCAAAGAATTCGACCCGGACGTAGTAATAGTTTCCGCTGGATTCGACGCTGCTATTGGTCATCCCGCTCCATTGGGAGGATACAAAGTCAGTCCGGCGTGTTTTGGACACATGACGCAGCAGCTTCTTGAACTCGCCGATGGCAAAGTCGTACTTGCTCTCGAGGGTGGTTACGATCTTGCGGCAATTTGTGATTCCGCGCAAGAATGCGTTCGAGCTCTTTTAGGCGATGAACCGAGTCCTCTTCGAGATGAAGAACTAACACGCATACCGTGTCAAAATGCCATCGATACGCTCCAGAAAACTATCGCCATTCAGGTGAATATAATGTTTTATTCAAGAACAAAAAAACATTGTTTTGTTGCACGGAAATGTTTCCAACGTTGTTATTTATTTTAGATGTCACACTGGCCCTGCGTTAAGTTAGCAGCACACACAGTTGGTATGAGCGCTCTAAAAGCCAGTCAGAAAGAGCACGACGAGATAGAAACTGTATCCGCAATGGCTTCGCTCTCTATGCAACAACCGACTAATCTCTCGTAAGAGTTTGTTGATTTTCTTAGAACTGGTAGTTCAAAAGTTCAAGGCTCGTCGTGAACGTTCAAACATAATTACTTTGAACAATTTGCAGAACTACGCCAGACCATTCCCGCGAAGTTTCGGAAGAGCCGATGGAACAGGACGAAGCTAAGTGAAAGCCACGTGTCTGACGATTCGTGAAATCGTTCGTTTTACTTTCGTCCGTAGACAAAGCGTCGATGCTGTAGTCGACGGAGATCAAGTGTCAAGCCATCTCAACGTCGTGGTTGCACTTGCATCAAATGCAAGTCATCGACGGTCAACTAAATGTCCTGGATTAATGGAAATACGATTGAGGTTTGTTTTGCAATCGTAAATCCTAGATTAATGAAGACGACGAGAAGAGTCCGAATGTTTATCATCGCGAGTCTGTTCTCGCGATTCAAAGTTTCGTCACTTCGATGAGATTTTTGTTTTGGTATCTTGCGATAAAATATGTTTTACCTTTAAACGCGACACTTCGGGATGAAACAAAATAAAACGAGACATGATGTCTCGTCGAATTGTGTATATACCAAAAGTACATAATACGATTCCCCGTTAACCTTTAACCGACTCTGTTCTTCGTGAGACAATGAAATCTCTGAGTATAAATATTATATTATCATAAATTTCTCGAGCTCAGCTTGAGCCGAAATGGGTGTCGTTTCAGTACGCGACACCGTCGTAGCCGACGAAAACGCTTGATCGCGTACGGAAGAGCTACGTTTTACAGGTATCTGATGTAAATTTGTGTATTTTAAAAGTACAAGCACAACGAATGAATCGACGATGAAACGTACGAAGCACTCCTAATGAACGGACCAACGAACTTTTTTTTGGGGACACGTGCTCGATATCCTGCTGTTTAGAAATTCGTTAAACTCGCAGGTAGCACTAAAGAAAAAAACACAAGAATAAAGCTTGTCTCGACGTTTGAACTTCTCTCTATGAAAAGCGCTACAGTACGAAACGATCAAACGCGTGCATTGAAGAGAGCTTTTTGTGTACAGTTCGCATCCTCAGGTATTGGCTGGAGTGATGTGCGAATAAGAGTTGATAAAAAAAAGACAGTAATAGCGTTGTAAGATTTAGTCGCTCCTCTGCATGAAACGCGGAGAAGTTCGTTGCAGCGCGTTGTGCTGGCCACGGGCGCTTTGTTCCACTCCGCGAATCGTGAATTTTTGTGCGCTTTATACATAACTAACTGTGCTGTTTCGAACCGGCGGAACTTTTCACACGTGTATTTTTGTTTGTTTGTCCGTTGGATACGATTTGTCGAAATGAGAAAGAGAAAGAAAATATTTCACACGAGAGGACAGCGCAAATTCGTTGGATGCGCATATTAACCGATTTCTAGACAGTAAATATATTTGAGGGTTATATCTCATTCGGAAAAAGGTGTGATAATACAGTTCAAACGTTATGGACACCGGCGGAGATCAATCGTTCGCTTTTATTTGGCTGCACATTTGTTTTCGGACACATTACAGGGGGAATGATTTTTGAATATCAAATGAGTAAACAATTAGCTCGAACGCGTTCGAGTTTGTCATTTACAAAACTTACGGAGATCGATCGTTCTTTTTCTTTCCTTATTCTTCACTTGATTTTTATGACTCGGTTTTTTCTGCTGCGAACAAAGGCTGGTGCGATTTTTGTGATACCTTGTAAAAAGTTAATTAACATACAGTTTAATCGAGAGTATATGGGGAAACGGCGAGAGGGAGAAAAAGTAATTTGAAAATACAAGCATTTATTTTTGTGTCATGCATTTTACGAAAAAAAAAGAAAAAATGAAGATATATGAAATTTTATTATTAAAAACGGATGAAAAGATACTATATATGCATATATATAGACTTTGACATACGACAAAAGCGTATATACATATACATATATGTATATATATATATATATAATTATTATATTGAAAAGTATGTATATTGCACATCTGCATATATATTGTGGACGCAGATATTATTCTACCCCAGGAATCTCAAATATCTGTTGTATGTTGCTCTACAAGTATTCGAAAGAAAGAAGAAAAAAAATCGTTATTATATTGGAAGTGCAAGCCCAGCTTATGTGTGTATACATCGTGCAACATTAATTAACGTAGCATGAAGAAAAAAAAAACAAATGAAATTTGTAACAACACATCTTTTAGTGTGACATCGATGGTGGAGGTTCGTATTCCAGTGATACCCAAACGACAGCTTGAATGACAAGTTACAAGCTTTTAACGACGACTATAATGTTGAGATCAATTGACCCCTGGGGCATGTCTAAATAATTGGGCAATATTTAAACATCGGGAACTGGGATACTTACCTTGCAAGATGCAAGCCGTTTTATCGCAGTGTTATAACGTATAATTAATATGTATATTGTATTTAACTATTTATGATTCATAAGAACAAAAAAAGATACGTGTAACTGATGTCCGGTTCTTATTTGCGAGTCGAGATTGAAATTGTTATTCAGTCATAAGATCGTGGCGAGAGTTCAAGAAAAAAAAAGAAATAAACAAAAAAAAATTGTGTGTTTTCGAAAAATGACGTTAGAACGTGCGGAAGCAACGTGTTTTTAGGGAGAAAAAAAATGTCTCGTCCTAATTAACAGAAGGCCTATACGATTTGCGTTGTCTATGGTCGACGTACTTCTTTTTAATGAGCCACGTGATCACTTGATATATATATATATATATATATATATATATATATATATATATATATATATATATTGGGGGTTGAGGTTTGCTCAAATCGACAGAAACTTACAAACATACCGATATCATACGGAGCATACTGTTACACATTACACGTGT
>JAPYZU010004116.1:0-29043 GCA_030523005.1 Tryphoninae sp. B BG-2022a | reverse complement strand
TAAAAGAAACCTAACGCGCGATACGCAATTAAAATCTCTCGATATATATATATATATATATATATAATATATATATATATATATATATATTATATATATATATGCATATACTGTTCCGTTTTGCAAAAAAAAAGAAGAAAATATATATAAAGAAAATATTGTACGTCATTGCGCTAAAATTAAGCATGGTGGTATTGTGTATAACGTCGAAGGTAAGTATCACGTTTGCTTGTAAATATGTTTTTTCTTCTCTTTCTTATTAGGACAATTGTATAAAATAGTTATTTATTAAAAATTCCGAAACTATTACCATAGGTTCAACACGATGCATTTTTGCATTCGCGAAGATCGCACTCGATTGTCGGTAACATCATGTTGCTCTTGTATTCAATCTGCATATAACGTTGAACGTGATAAACCGTTCGTCTGTAGGTCTCATGCCAAACGCAACTTCCAGTTTTCATGATACATCTAATAAAAAAAAAACACACACACACAAACATGTAGCGAATCGATGTAATTTTTATCATAATACCACGTTTTGTTTTATTACAAAAAAAAGAATCATGAATAAGTAAAATGAATATTTGTTCCTTCATTACACCCGAGTGTCTATCTCTTTTTTGTTCTAACTATGTGTCCATTCCTTATGATGATAAATATATCTATTATAATTCTATTGTGATGCTTAAAGTAAGAAAAATCATTTCACCTGTGCATGGTTTTTAACAAAATGTGTAGATCCTCAAGACGTTTTTTCTTCGGTAGCATGCTGAGAAATGTTGCAAGTGATAATAAATCTATCTCGTTGACGTCATCGCTGTTAGATATCCACCTTCGAATCTGCATTTTTGCCTTAAACAAACGAACCGGAAATACATGTGAAACATTCACGCCACCTTCCTCCCGATCAATTTTCTTCTGTTTACCTGTTCCAACGGCAGGGTAAAAAGATAATTTACGAGGTTGGTAAGCATCACTTGGTCGTCAGTTTTCGCTATATTTCCAGTGAAGCTCGAATGATGAGAAATAATTTCTTCGCGTCGTTCAAGCGATCCATTGATTTCTCCGTCGAAATGAAATTCGCTTTGCAAAAATCTTCCACCAATAGGATTTCTAACTGTTGAGCGTATTCCATCGGCTTTGAGAGGCTCAGATTTTTTCGTTTTTTCGGGGGTTTTTTCCACATTTCGTCGATCATTCACGTTCTTAACATTATTTGTCATTTTGCTCGACTTTGGAAAACGAACATTTTTCTTATTAGAAATCAAGACATTTGGATTTTTCGTAAATTGCTTATTCGTCGCTGAATTTGCCTCTGATTTTTTTTTCATTTTCGTCAATTTCTCCTTTTTCTTGACCATACAATACATCTCAACGTCGGTTTTCATATCCTCCGACAGGGCTGCCAAAAATTCGGGATCGACCTGTGAGAACGACAAGTTAATAGCCTCTTCGACTGTCTGTTCGCCATTCGTCGTATTATGTTCGTGCTGTTCCGTAACTCCTGTCTCTTTGTTTTCCATCGCTCCGTTACTAACATTGTTTTTACATTGTTGAGCTTGTTTGTTTGCCTTATACTCATTTATTATCTCATTTCTAATATCTTCTGGCAATTCAATAAGCACTGACATATCAATCTCTTCGATAAGTGGCATCTTTGACTTATCACATTTACCAGAAGATGATTTGGAATGTTTGAAATATCTTTCTTGTTGCGTTTGACCGGCCATACTGGATTTTTTCGGCCCTTGCTTAGATGATGGTTTCTCTGTCCTTGCGCTACCCAGTATTTCATTTCTAATGTCTTCAGGCAGTTCGTTCAGTACCGATTGGTCAATATTGGTCATTGAAGGGACTTGATCAGAACGAGTAACGGATTGAGATTGAGAAATATTCTCGTTCCTAGCTGATGAACCAATTGGATTATCGTGTTTGATGACTTTGCCCGCTGTGCTTGTCGAAGGTTCCGATTTGCAGTTATTAGAAATATTGGAATTGCTACGAAATTCAACAATTTCTTTCCTTATGTGCTCCGGTAGCTCAGCCAATGTTGATTCGTCAATATCGCCTATATCTAGCGTTCCCGATGATAATTTTACATTATTATCGACAAAGGCATTTCGATTCGACGAACATTGTGTCTTCGGCACGAGAAAAGCTTTTAGGCCTCGCGGCTTTGCCTCCTTGAGTTCCTGATTTGATATCATCAATTTTTCGTCACTACTCTGTCCTGGCCCAACAAAATTGACGGTCGATTGAATTCCGTCACTACTCGATTGTCGAGAAGATGTTGCCGTTTCCATGTCAGGTTTCTTCGATTTGTTGATAAAGTTCATTATGCTTCCACTGCCCGAACGTGCGTTGAGTAATTCCAATCTCGAAATCTGGATTCCTACGCCACGAATATCCTCATATGGTTGCTGCATCTGGCTCCACAATGAGATGACTTCCCTGATGAAATACATATTGTAAAGCTTCGTTTAAAGTTCATTAATTTAAGAATGATAGTGTGAACAAATCTTTTTGCTCTCAAAGAATCTTTTCTTTTAATTAAAGACAATTGCCGCTTCATTTGTGAAACTACGGATTTATGAAACAACTGTGGATATAAAAATGTTAAATATTTAAAGGAAGTTCTGGAAGAAGCCAATGCTAGTAAGAATTTCAAAAAAGATCTTTTTTACAACGATACTTTCTTCTAGAAATGTTACTAACTTTTATAACAAACAATCTTGAGCAGTAGAGTTTTAGAAAGTTCTTTGTGGCTCGTATATGACGATGGAAAAACATAAAAACTCTTCTCTTTTTAACAAACTTGTGACCATATAGCATTTTTGGATTTACCTGGTGATGATAACCGGATCATCCGTGGGAGCTATGCAATTTTTTGATTTTGTAAAATTATCGCAAATCCCATGACCCATGAATTTTATCGCTTCCTTTGGAGCATCTTTTGCTCGAACCATGAGTTTCAATGTAACCAATCTACCTTTAGCGTTGGTTTTGTGTAAACGGTTGCAAACTTCTTCCGATAGTTTGGTCAGAAAATTCACTGCCTCATTTTCGTTTTCAAAACGAATACCGTAATTCACTTCAGCAGACACGGATTTTCTAACGTGTTCAACCGTCAACTTTGAATTGTCTATACCTCTACACATGTTGTATAACATTTCTCCGGTTTTCTTGCCAAATTCTTTTTGTAATACACCGAGTGGTACGTTATACAACTCGGAACAGGTATGTACGTTTATTTTTTTCATTATCTGCATCGTGGAATAACCGACTCCTGTAAAGTGAATTTGATTTTAATGATAAGATATGTGTAAGTGTTACAAGAATTAATGTGTTCCGTCACAAAGCAATTTAAGTAAGAGTTGCAAGGCATCTTTAGAATGGACTCTAATTTCATAATAAATTATTTACACAATGGCAGGCATATACCTACCGGGTAGATCTCTGACACTCATAGATCCAATGTGTGTTGTAAATTGCGCACTCTCCAAATAAAATTGTCCATCGGGTTTGGCTTTACGAGTCGCTAAACGTGCCTGCAATTTGTTGCAACCAAAACCTGTCGACACAGGACAACCAGTTTTGTTTCTTATTTCATTGCGAATTAGAGAAGCAAATTCGAGAGGAGTTAGTCGTCCTTGGGCGAGAACGTTCGTTACATCAGCATACATTTCGTCGCAGCTTACCGCTTCTATGGACAATGTGTATGATGCTACTGTATCATAAAGAGCATATGAAACTTCTTTGTACCCTTCAAAGTCATATTGAATTGTTTTTAAATTTGGGCATAGCTTGAGTGCTTGACCAAGGAACATGCCGTTCTTAACACCAGCCTGTCGTGCCTCGTACGAACAAGATGCCACTTCGGACATTGAGCCATACTCTTCATCTTCAGTCTCACCATTTTTCGAAGTTTTGGTGCGTTGCCTGTTACCTTTTGCATGAGTAACAGCTATGGGAAATCCCTTCATCTCCGGTCGATTTCTAAGACCCACTGATACGAAAAAGCAGTCCATATCAATATGCATTATTACAGGCTCATTGCCATTTTTTACTTTCGCAGACTCGTCGGGTGATGATTCGAACAAATCCTCTTCGGAATCTGAATTGTCTGTGTTGATAGGACAAGCATTCGACCGGCCAGTCAATATTTTTAAGCGTGTCAGACCTGGAAAACTGCCATCACTCTTTGATCGTAACTCATTGACATAATCCTTGAACATAGTTCCCATGGTCGAAATATGGTGTAATCGTGAATTGTTGTAAAATTCTGATAAGAATTCTGAATTTTTCGTGCTCATAGGGCCGTTATTAATTGTACTGATGCTCGAACATCCCGTATCACCGTTGTTGACAGGAGCAGTCTTCGTACACAGATTTTCTGTGGCAATTGCAGCAGCTACGTCGTCTTGTTCATTCGAAGCAGAATTTGCAGTGGATGTTGAAGTTCCATCGGAGGGAAGCGAAGTACAGGAGTTTCCGGTAAATTGCAATTGTGGCTGAGTCTTTGTGCAATTTGAATAAAGTACATAAGGACGCCAATCAAGAAGCTTCTGAGCCTTCAAACTATCTGTGATCCATTCAGGTTTGCAGATTGGCAAAGGATTCTGTGATTTTCTGTACATAACTATCTTTGAATATGGCAAATTTGATGCAATAATATGGGTCGTTATTCGTGACCGCATGTAATGATGGTAGATTCCACCATGAGCCATCATCAGACGCTTAAGCTCATCGGCGCATGGATTTGTGTAACCATTTACAAATATAGCAATACCAGAGAACAGTGATGTTGCATCCTGAAATTCTTTCTGGGCTTGTTCATCAAATTGATCTTCCAGTTTCTCTTTTTTTGCTTCCATATAAGCACCCTAAAATGAAAAGATTTATTATAAGTATTGTAAAATAGTAAATAGGCGTCTGTGATAAGAGAATCCGGAAATTCCGATAAAACAGTATACATATATGTAAGTACACTGTACCCAATCTTCCAAGCCCTTTTCGGCCCAAGGCTTTTTTTTACTTTTGCTTGTCATGATTTATTAATTCCAATCGTTAACTGCAACAAAATAAATTATTCTTTACTGTTACCGAAATCATCACAACATAATACTACCGGTGCAGTTCATCTCTCGAAACACACGAGAAAATCACCGATCAACAAGTTCTTCCTTTGATTGGGGGATGGCGCCACTTGTATCGTTTCGGTAAAATTATCTATGTAACGTTACCCGTATCTTTCTCGCTACGAATCGAGCCTTTATAATATATGAAAAATTATATCTTCATATATTGCATTTAATTAGGAACTATCTGAAGAATGAAGCCGTCCGTAGTTTCGAATGCAGTGTAGTTATTGACTATGCATTCTCATTATATATCGACCCTTTAATTATGCTTTCAACTTTATCAGCGTGGAAAAAAACGAAGGAAAATGCTTACCATGTGTTGAAAATTCATTTAACCTATCGTGAGTCAAACGTTGCATCGAAATACACTGAACTGACTATACTATGACTGCATGGAGATTTTTATGATTCACGATGCATATCCGTGGTTAGTTAACCGTTATGATAGAAATATCAATAGCTACAATCAAATATATCTTTTAGCGGACGTTTTAATACCCAACCTCTCAATGTTGGTTTCTATATCTTTTATCAAAAAGTATTTTGCAGATGTTTTTGTGCTTTCCCTACTTATTACGTATAAACTATATAAACTCTAAACAAGTAGATGCGTTAAGTAGAAATATTATTCTTTTCATGAATAAAAAAGTGATACGACCAGTTTTGAAAGAAATTGTTTCCGGTTGACGAATCCTACGATTTCCATAACACGACGCTGCAGTAATTCTCAACCAAAATGAAAAAGTATCGCGCTCAATTTTTTGAGAAGCCTGTTCAATCATATATTATGTCTCACCTGTTTCAATTTCTACAATGTACAAAACAGTGATTCACGAGCGACTGAATTATCGATTCAAATTGATGAGACTTGCATGAAACTTTATTTGTAAGATCGATATATGTATGAAAGGTAAAAGGATGAAGTATAACGAGGAAAAGGGTTATAATAAAGACCGTTTTTATTCGATAATAATTTAATCAAATGCCGTCGTCGAGCTGCTATTGCGGTTGTACACTGTATATAATCACGGCCTTTCCTCTTCAGCTCCTGTGAAGTATAGTTTATTCTTGAATGCGCCTAACGTAATGCCGCCATCGAGTATGGAAAATGGGGCATACACACGACCTCAAAGTGCGAGAGAGGTTTTTCGCCGTAAAGGAATAAACAACTGTCCGTACAAAAAAAAGAAGAAAATTATAACGAAACTGAAAAGTTAAGAAGCGTGGACGTGGGTATTGGGGACACGTTTCGTGTCTCGTTGCGAGTTATACGATGTCAAAGGGGGTGGGAGAAGGAATAGGGGTAAGGGGATCGAGTGCGATGTCCTTTTTAGACCTCTTCGACCTCTCCTTCCTGTTCCTCGTCGAATTCGGCATCCTCATCAGCGGTTGCTTCTTGGTATTGCTGATACTCAGAAACGAGATCGTTCATGTTCGACTCGGCTTCCGTGAATTCCATTTCATCCATACCCTCGCCGGTGTACCAATGGAGGAAAGCCTTTCTCCTGAACATGGCAGTGAACTGTTCGCTGATGCGCTTGAAGAGTTCCTGAATGGCGGTGGAGTTACCAATGAAGGTTGCAGACATCTTCAGTCCACGTGGTGGGATGTCGCACACAGCTGTCTTTACGTTGTTCGGAATCCATTCAACGAAGTACGAGCTGTTCTTGTTCTGTATGTTGAGCATCTGCTCGTCAACCTCCTTCATGGACATTCTACCACGGAAGATGGCGGCTACCGTAAGATATCTGCCGTGTCGTGGGTCGCAAGCTGCCATCATGTTCTTAGCGTCGAACATCTGTTGGGTCAGCTCGGGCACCGAGAGTGCTCTGTACTGTTGGCTACCACGTGACGTCAACGGGGCGAAACCAGGCATGAAGAAGTGAAGACGGGGGAATGGTACCATGTTTACAGCGAGTTTACGTAAATCGGCGTTCAATTGACCAGGGAACCTAAGACAGGTTGTTACACCGGACATCGTGAGTGATACAAGATGGTTAAGATCGCCGTAAGTGGGAGTCGACAGTTTGAGAGTACGGAAGCAAATGTCGTATAGGGCTTCGTTGTCGATGCAGTATGTCTCGTCGGTGTTCTCAACAAGCTGGTGAACGGAGAGGGTTGCGTTGTAGGGCTCGACAACGGTGTCGGATACCTTGGGCGATGGTACCACGGAGTAGGTGTTCATTATTCTGTCGGGGTATTCCTCACGGATCTTGGATATGAGGAGCGTGCCCATACCGGAACCGGTACCACCTCCTAGCGAGTGAGTGAGCTGGAATCCCTGAAGGCAATCGCAACTCTCGGCTTCCTTCCTCACGACGTCAAGAACCGAATCGACGAGTTCGGCACCCTCGGTGTAATGTCCCTTTGCCCAATTGTTACCAGCTCCAGATTGTCCAAATACGAAATTGTCCGGTCTGAAAATCTGGCCGAAAGGTCCCGAACGAACGGAATCCATCGTGCCAGGTTCGAGATCGACGAGGATTGCTCTTGGGACATATTTGCCACCCGACGCCTCATTGTAGTAGACATTGATTCTCTCCAACTGGAGATCGGAGTCTCCATGGTACGCACCGGTCGGGTCAATGCCGTGCTCATCGCTGATGATTTCCCAAAACTGTAAATATAAAACAAGATTCCATTATTTTTTTGATCAAAACCAAAGTTATTTTTATAAAGTTTTTTTGTTTACTTTTCAAGCTATATCTACCCGATATTTTGTGCATACGATTGGCAACTTTAGGCAAAGATTCAAATCTTTTTTATACGTTCTTCAATGTGGTTCAAAAGTTAAATAGTATTTGCTACGTTCCAGTTTCAGCTTTGTCCAGAAACAACTTTGAATATATTTCAATCGCATTCCGTAGAAAAATCACGATAACTAGTGTATCTAATTGAGAAAAAAAATCGCATCCGCTTCAGGATTACAATTGAAGTTTTCGCGACCTCGTCTTGCACTACACATCGATTTGGCTAACGAATCGCTTGACTGCCAATCGAGACTAATTAACGCGATTCGCGAGGCCGTTCGCTCCGCGTCGGCTACGGTGACGACAGAAAAAGAAGAAAAAAAATGCGAGAAAGAATCTAGTCAGCCCAGTCAGATGAACTCGAGCAAGACGAAACGCGATGCTGCACCATCCCCATGACTATGCGCGCGCAGCCATGGAAGAATGAACTGAACGTTCTGCCCCGCCACCCACACGATTCTCGTCGTTGCCTCTTCCACGCTTATTTCTTCATTTTTTTTCTTGTGCTTCTTAACGAACGTTCAAAGACCCCGGTGGAGTGCAGCACTCGCTCCAAGGATCGAAGAAAGGAATCGTGCTATGCGTATCCGCGTTTAAAAATAGAACCCAAGTTCGACTCGTCCATTGTCGTATATCTGTCTACTGTACATGTCTACTCTAGCTGTATAACCATCAGAGATGTTCTCTCGTCATTTTTAATGACAATAATGTATTACGCAAGAGCAAACGCGAACGAATAAAACGTATCCATGGAATGAACATGAAGAAACCGTTATGGCAGTTGGAGTTCCAAAATGGACGCAGGGGAGAGTCCAGAATAGACAATAGAACTATAATTATTGAAATAAGTTGGAGAGAATAATTCTTGGTACAAAGTGATTACTAAATCGGTTGGTTTATTAACCCTTTGAGACCCTTTGAGATCTGAGTACTTTCAAGCTTATATGTGGTCCACAGACGCATAGGCTGACGCCTATATGCGTCCTTAGGGCTCAAAGGGTTAACTATCAAACCTAGTTTAATTCACTGTTAAGTTAATACTCGTAAAGAGGAAGTTCCATTTCTAGATTCATCTATTTTGTGTAGCAATGGATTAGTTCACATTGCTTACAACTTTATCCACTTCTTGAGAGTGTCTAATGAACTTGTAAAAAATGCTAAATATGCAGGCAAGTTAAACTTATGTAATTTTTTAGCAAGATTGTAAAATTGTGATAAACAAGTAGCAAGAGCTAAAGTGTTATCGTTGGAAGTATTTGAATTTAGGGTAATCTCAGGCATAAGTGGATAAACGCTTTGGAATAACACATACGCCATAATTGATCAACTATTATGGAGTAACATTGCGATGCGGAGCCAAGGCAAGCGGGCGAGTGCCACGATCGAGTTGTCACGATCGACGATGTTGTGGGCATGAAAAAGAAAAAGGAGAAAAACAGGCTATAGGCAAGCGACGGAGGCCGACGACCATATATGAGCATCCCTGCTCACTGGAAAGCCAGCATCGACCAAACCTGACTTCCCACCTTCCCACCGTGTTCTCCAGTATGTATGCGTGTATAGACATGGCGACATTAACGTAATACATTACAAACGAGATAGTGAGTCACCAATGCGAATGCTATATATAGAGATGATGACGACCGTACCACTTACGCGCTTGGACAATTAGCAGAGGTGTGTATGTCTGTGTGGGACTTATTATTTCTCATATGGACCTTGTTTTTTCTTTCTTAATTTTTACCAACGCCTTGTATAATTGATCATTTTGTTAAATTATATAGCGAATAATTGGGAGTATTACCATTCATTACTTCATAACAAATTTATTTTAGTTCTTTCTTTTAAGAAAATAGGATATTAATAAATTGCTGGGGAAAGAAAGGTTTTTTAATTTTCGTTCCTGTCGAACCAAAATGATAATTTTATTTGAAAATTATTGGACGCAATAAAAATTATCGGTATAAAATTACCAACGCCTTACTTCATAACAAATTTATTTTAAAAGTTCTTTATTTCAAGAAAAATAGGAAATTAATAAATTGCTGAAGAAAGAAGTTCTTTCTTTTAAGAAAAATAGGAGATTAATAAATTGCTGGAGAAAGAAAGAAGGTATAGTTTAATGTGGAAGGGACGACTGGTAAATTCGAAGCCCTAGTAATAATAATAATACTGGTCTCGTTCTAACCAATGAACCGCGAGATAAACGCACATCTGGCGTTCCACGTGAGGGGAGAGGACAGGGCAGCTGCGTTTTTCTAACCTAAACTGATTTTACAATGTCCTATTGATACCATCTAACAAAAGATCTCCGTGTGTGCATTTGTGCATTTCAATGACAATTAAAAATAAAACGTTTTATTAAAATGAAAAATTCCATAAATTAGAAGTAATATTGTTTCATAAATTTCAATATATTCCTCGAAAATTTTTCCATAATTACACAACTTGATCCAACATATTTATTTATTTATTTAACAATTTATTTATTCAACAATTACGATTTTATTTTACACAATGGTAAACTATAATTTGACCTTCGAATTATCAAAGGTCGAGGAAAAGCCCTAGTTGCCTGCCCGGGTCACAAACCCTACCTAAACTAAAACGATCGATACCAAAGGCGCCATCGTTGCCAGGGTTTTCATTACTGTCTATCTATATGCGAAGGAGAACCGTTCGCAACGCGCACTCTCTATGCCTTTTGCCCGTAGGTACGCTCCGGCAACGGAAAACATCGAGCGCGTATAAACTTTTTGCTTTATTTGGGTGCGTCGCGACGAAGCCAAGCTCCCATGAGCCTTCCTACCTACGTAAGACTCGCTGTCCTTGGTCTCAAACATATCGTCCCTGCATGGTATTAAAAAAATATCTACGCCAATATTGCACAACTTTCAGACTCGTGTAAACCATTGATACTTTTAGGTTATGTGTGCAAATTTATACGCAAGTGAACATTTGATAGACCCGGATTTTATATGACAAGAAAGAATAGCAACCGGTAAAATATTATTAACTCGTAATTTCTCATCTGGTGTAATTGGAAAAAAATGCTTGGCGAGGTCCAGTAGCGGACATTGACTCGATAAAGTATCCTTGAAGAGCAGCGAGCGTAACGATACTCGGCAACTGATCTCCCACGGTATTTTTCTTCATTACATAGTATTTAGCAAAAGAAGGGGGTGGGGGACTGGTAACGCTTATTTGTCGCATACATTTCCGTGGGAATGTCAAGAGTTGCTTCATTCGTTCGAAAAAAATGGTTATAAGACGATAAGAGCAGGGATAACATACGATTCTTCGATCCGTCAATATTCATTTGCAATGGCAAATGTCAATCGTCCGACACGGCCTGGCTATCTTATCAGCTGTCGATTTCCCCTGGTTTAGAAAATTTAGCGATCGGGCTACTTACAAGCGAGGTCACAATTATTCGCCTATAAACAAAACGCAAGTGTGCTTTTATGGATGACGCGGATATATATTTATACACACACTTAATCGACTAGCTGTGTATGCGAAGAACAAAAAGAGCGTGGCGGTTATGTCCTGAGAGAGATAGAAAATCAACGCTTATGAGAGAAAAAGATGGCTGAGGCACCTTGTACATGCGCGCGCATCCGTTCGATGTCGCTCTGCCGCCAAACCGACGCTCGACACATTCCGCGGAGACTTTCTTTTGTTTTTCTCTTCGTCATGCGCAAAATGCCAATTCCAAACTCGAAGGGACGAGCGTACGCGAGTTTTAACAGTTTTTTTTGCATGGTATGGGGATGTGAACGAAGTTTTAAGCGTCGGACGACGCCATTTGCAGAGGGGGGAGTGCTCGAAAAAATAAAAACCGTTAGACTGCACGACGCTTGCCGGCCGGCTCAGTCTGAGCTGTCGCCATGACAGATCTTGGGGAACGTTGATTTTTGTTCTCTCTATTGTATCGCATACCCGAATGGTATTCTGTTGGGGATGATCGTAAGAGCCACGCTGAAGAGATAGTAGTATTGACCAAAATTTATTCATATATATAAAGAGTTTTTGCCTCGTATTAGTACAACCGGAAACTACTGCTCTCTATGTTCTAACGGTCTAGCTCGCTCTAACGCACGCACCAGCCATTTCGCGGCTCCAACACGACCTCTTTATTCCTTCGATGCTCGGGGGAAATGAGTAACGGAATCTTGTCCCAAGTATCGCGATCACCCACGAGAATGAGAGCGTTAATGCCTCGCGACGGAAATGGCCGCGTCGTATTATTGAAAGAACGTTTCACTGAATCTAACTCATGCGTATTTTGCATGTAAGCCGAGAAATAAGGAAACCGAACCAACGCTTCACCGACTCGAACACAAAAAAAATCACGTAATTTTCTTCACGAGCGTTTTCGTTATTGTTAACGTGGAATAAAGAATAGTAAGGACTCACCTTAGCTCCAATTTGGTTTCCGCACTGGCCAGCCTGGATGTGCACGATTTCCCTCATGTTTGATGCTGTCTTTGACTTTTTTTACTGTTGTACGAACGAAGCTCGATTCTCGACTGACGTAAAACGCAACGAGCCGACTGAGATCAGAAACGAATATGAGATGCCAGGAGCGCCCGTTGCAGATTTTCAAGCCTGTCGGCCAGCCAGAGTGGGGGGTCGAGGGTCGGCGTCCCGGCGCTCCACGATTGGTCGTCGCGAATATTCTTCTCCCCACTTTTTGCACCATAAGGCGCGCGTCACCGCAGAGCGCGGCTGGCGACAGCGCGTACGAGGTACTAGCGCCAACCAGCCGGCGCCCAGTGTTGCCAACCTGACCGGTGCCACGCTGGAAAATCCATTTTACGTTCATCGACTATACCACAAGTTTCTCACCCCCGCCCTTTCCGTTCGTCACTAAACGTTTGGCTCCGTAGCCGAGATAACGACATCAAAATTTTCTTGAAAAATAGCATCCCCGGTGCATCTTTGTGCCCCTGGAAATGGTTTTTCTCTCTGGCCGGAAGTGGCTTGAGGTCGAGAATCCCCTCGATCGATGCTCGAACGCCTATAAACTCTCGTATATACTTTTATATTTCTTTCTCTTGGTGTTTGCTGAACGCTTCTCATCACGTCATACGCCCATACAATATAATTCAAAAACTATCATGTGGGTTGTCCTGAAAGATGAACTTGTTTGCTTCTCGTTTTTTAAATCGGTTCTCGCGAGATAGCCACGAATGGCTGAT
Organism: Tryphoninae sp. B BG-2022a; assembly: GCA_030523005.1. Taxonomy (NCBI): domain Eukaryota; kingdom Metazoa; phylum Arthropoda; class Insecta; order Hymenoptera; family Ichneumonidae; species Tryphoninae sp. B BG-2022a. The sequence continues at coordinate 15,945 of JAPYZU010004116.1, read as the reverse complement.
TCTAACCTATAATGTATCATACGCAGTGATGCATCTTTCGTCGATGAATATGGGAGATATGCAAACCGTAATAGGTTATAGAGGAAGATCTCTATAAGCCCATGGCATTGAAAATAAAGTGCTCTATCGATTCTGTTAGTTTACCAACCCCTGTGCATTCTATGTCTCTATTAAAAGCGAGAAAGGCCTTTTTTGGATTATTATAATGACAGTGTTTAGTTACAGAAAAAAACCAATAGTGCATTGAAAGACAGATACCAAAATACAGTTATCGTCTTAGGTTTAAAATACCATTGTGAAAATCCTGTCAAGCTCTCTTAATTTCAACATTTCTCATTTTCTCACAGTCAATGGAGCAACTGCAAAAATTCTTAGGTTTAACTAAGAATCTTCTTAGGTTTAACTAAGTCTTAGGTTTAAAATACCATTGTGAAAATCCTGTCAAGCTCTCTTTTAATTCCAACATTTCTCACTTTCTCAAAGCCGATGGAGTAAGTGTAAAAATCCATTTGTTTCTTATTTTCGTACCGTAGAACATTTTCCATTCAAAGTCTTGATTGCAAACCGCGTGGATTTGTTGAAAATTCAATCGTGTTCCTAATGAGTTTATAAGATTCGACGTGTTTTTGGTGTGTAAAATAAACACATGTGGTCACATAATATAAAATACATTTTTCCAGCGATAGAATCTAGTATACAATGTAAATGCTCCTGTCATCGACGGTTTTAACTCAATGATAATTTCTGTAAGGTATCCTTAATGATCTCCTTCCTTATTTAACTTTCATTCATATAGTATTGTAAATAAATGAAATCCCTTGCTTCATTGTTTTTATTGCAAATCTATCTCGGACAGATTTTTGTTTATAGTTGAGATTGTTGTTTTGCGAGGAGGGCGTGATTTTTCTCTAATGCATGCTTGCCGACTACATGGGAATAAATTTTTTATCGAGCTGAAAATAAATGCAAAAAATGGTCTCGAGGCTCGACCGCTTTCATCGCCAGCAGTGTCGTCAGTTCCGCATAAGTGAAGTTGTGTTCCTTATTTGGTGATACAACCAGAGAGACCTGTGCTGGTCCGTATTACTATACAGATACATTATATATGTCATTCGATTCTCGATAAACGAGTACGCTCTCGCCTTTAGGTGGAGGCCATGTCAGAAAGGATAGGCGTTATTAATCCAAAAATTGAGGAGGTACAAAGACCGTCAACAAACGGTGACTAACGAGTCTAGGTACGAAGGGCAGAATTCATTAGGGGGCGATGCATGTGCGAGCAATTCCATGCGCCATGCATTTATACACGCTTCCGCACACATGATATGTATGTAGTATATATAGATATACATGTAGCAATATGTACAGGTCATTCCATCTTTAACCATCCAACTATCCGACACGCCCTTCTTCGATTCGTCTGTTACTTTGACGCTTTACTTTATATCATAAAAATAAATGATGTATCAAATTTGAGACATTTAAGTCTATAAGTTTTGGAGAAATTCAGATTGATAAAATTATGTATTGTTTGCAAATTTTTGCTGATGCCGCAGGAAAGAGTTCATTTTTTAAACCGGTTCAGCTTTTAATTTCTTGAAAACTATTAGAATTAACAATCTTAAATTCCCAACTCTTCTATATTGAAAATATGAAACAAAGGTGTAAAAACGATTTTGAAAACATAAAACAAAGGTGTCAAAATGGTGCAGCTTTTAATTTCTCGAAAATTATTACAATTAACAATCTCAAATTCCCAAATCCTCCATTTTAAAAACGTAAAACAAAGGTGTCAAAATGGTTCAGCTTTTAATTTCTCGAAAACTATTACAATTAACAATCTTAAATTCCCAAATCCTCCATTTTGAAAACACAAAACAAAGGTGTCAAAATGGTGTTAAAATGGTTCAGCTTTTAATTTCTCGAATATTACAATTAACAATCTTAAATTCCCAAATCCTCCATTTTGAAAACATAAAACAAAGGTGTCAAAATGGTGTCAAAATGGTTCAGCTTTTAATTTCTCGAAAACTATTACAATTAACAATCTTAAATTCCCAAATCCTCCATTTTGATAACATAAAAAAAGTTGTCAAAATGGCATATAATTCAGAAACTTGGTTTCATATAACTCGATACATAATCGTTAAATGATCCTTATATAGATATAATCGTGAGCTTTTTCGCTTGCCAGACAGATTGAACGCATTAACATCGTTTTACCTCAATCAACCGTCACGCCCTACCAAGAATCTGCAGAACCGTTCTTGAAGCGGACAGACTTTCTGTGCAGACAGAAGTCTATGAGACAATGTCAATGACCTTCACAGATTTTGCGTCGCTTATTACTGCAATTACAACAGTTTGTTTAACGACCCTTTTCCACGCATTTTTTTATAAACACGAGACGTTAGACTTTCCCTACATATTATTCCTAGGCACGACTGTGTTCGATAAAATCAAATGTTATCAACCAACAACATTATTTATATGAAATACATGGGCCATATAAATTCTCGACATTGATATATTATAGTCACGTAACCGTTTTTCATGGCTACTGATTATGCATAGGACCTTTAATTTAAGCAGCACAATATTGTAGACAATCAAAAAAACATCTGAACGTTTTTTTTTACAGATCTCGTCGATCACACGAAATGGGTGAATTTGTATCCAGTTGGAGTATTTCTGATTATTTGATTTAGGCTCCATCAACGAATGATCAACTATCAATCATCACCATCAATCACAAATGGACATTGTTGATAGTAATAACCATGAATACCTTGTTTCCAGAAAACTTCACGCTCTATGTAATAATTTGGCAACATTGGATCAAACGAACCATCGTCCAATTACATTAACGTAGTCGTATCGTTTTTTCTCACATTTCAAGTGGACCAAGTGTTAAAGTTCATTAAGAAAAATTGTTGCAAATTGACTAAAGAACAACATACTTAAAATTTTAATTGATCCTACGTAAAGTTGATTTGTTATATAATAAACAAAATCATGAATTTTGTTTCCATAAGATCCAATTACATTAACGTAGTTGTATCGTTTTTTTCTCACATTCCAAGTGGACCGAGCGTTTAAGTTCATTAAGAAAAATTGTTGCAAATCAACTAAAGAACAACATACTTAAAATTCAAATTGATCCTACGTAAAATTTATTTGTTAATAAACAAAATTATGAATTTTGTTTCCATAAGGTTTTTTTTCCATAAGATCCAATTACATTAACATAGTCGTATCGTTTTTTTCTCACATTCCAAGTGGACCGAGCGTTTAAGTTCATTAAGAAAAATTATTGCAAATCAACTAAAGAACAACATACTCAAAATTCAAATTGATCCTACGCAAAGTTTATTTGTTATATAATAAATAAAATCATAAATTTTGTTTGCATAAGATTTGTTTCCATAAGATCCAATTACATTAACGTAGTCGTACCATTTTTTCTCACATTCCAAGTGGACCGAGTGTTTAAGTTCATTAAGAAAAATTGTTGCAAAACGACTAAAGAACAACATACTTAAAATTCAAATTGATCATCCGTAAAGTTTATTTGTTATATAAGAAACAAAATCATGAATTTTGTTTTCATAAGATTTGTTATAAAAACTAATCGAAGCTTCTTTGATGTCGTATAAAAATGTGTGCAAAATTTTAACATGTTTCATCGACCAAATTATCGACATACTCATTGTATAATATTGCGGTATTTAATCCTTCGAGCTCTAAGGACCCATATATGCGTCAGCCTATACGTCTGCGGACCACATAAGCTTGAAAGTACCCAGGTCTCAAAGGGTTAAAATGAGTCCTTATGGAAAATTGCAAAAAACGACGATTTTCAAGAATTAATATCGTAATCTTTGATTCGATAAAGGCCTCTGAAATTTTACACACATGTACATATGACATCAAAGAACGTTTTTGCAAATTTTCAGTGAAATCTAACGGAAACGCTGTAACGATAGGACTTGTGCCTCAGGACCCTTAGTCGTCGAAGATTGAACGTGACCATACAAAATTTGGATTTATTCCAAGTGGATGATGTTCACACTGCAAAATAAAAAGAGTAGGACAATAAGATCATTCGAAGACATTGGAAGATCCACGTGAAAATCATTTTCCATACAGCCTCAATAATTAGTTACTTTCCATCGTATCTCGAAGATAACCGTGTTTTGATTATACAGCCCAAAAGTTTCATGGCACCTGTTTCCACTGTACCACATCCTTTCCTTTTCTTTCCGTGTTCGTGTGGGACTAGGCGGAGGTAGCTGTGCTCTACGAGCTCGCGTGTAAAGTGGCTATTCCAGGCCAATCCTTTTCCACCCTTATCCGACATCGTCTCTTTCTTTTTATGTCGTGTGTGTCCGCGCGTGCGTCGATATACATATATATACATCCCAAACATGGCCGACCGAGGAGCCCCCTGACGTGCCTAACCTGCGCGACTGTCGAAGAAAATCGATAAACACGTGACTCACCGTTGCCGTAGTACACGCCCCTGAATATTGCGACATCGGGAGAACAGCGATGAGTCTTCGTCCTGAACTCATAAAGATATACGATCAAAACGTAATCAATTTTACGTTACCAAAAAAACATACATTTTTATAGGTTAGGAAACGAATTGAGATGAATAAAGTTCCTCAATACGGATCGATATAACTAAAATAATATCAACAAACAATGATAACAAATCATTCTCATAGTTGAGGTTATAATTCGCCTGTCTTGAACAAAATCAAACTGTTAATTTCTAGCAAATCATTTTTTCAGATCTGACCATGACAGATCCGTCTCTGTATGAAGTGAGGAAGAGATCGCAAAGTACATGTGGTTCAAGTTCGTCCTGCCAGTGTCACGATTAGAATGATTGTTGCGCAATGAAACTCAAAACATCACCAATGAAGAGTGAATAACATAAAGCCCGGGGGAATAATGTTTTGAGACACGGTCGGTTAAATATGTTTGTTGCCTATTGTCCTTCATGTATATATATATATTATATCACGTCATACTTGGTAGGCAGACGCAGGCATAACAAGAGGAAACTGCTCTCCTTGTCGCAGCAACGTGTGTCGCTCTTCGCTCAACGGGATGTATGTACGTTTATATGTGTATGAACTACTATAAGTATAATGTGCGTATATATATATATATATATATATATATATATATATATATATATATATATGAGATAAACGTTCTTGAGAGTGACATCATACCTTCTTTCGGCCCGTATCGAGCTCGCTGGTTGCAGTCTACCGCAAGAATAAAAAAAAACAATTCTGAGTAGACGTCGAGAAACAACGCTTTAAAGAAGTACGGGTCGCCACCGTATAAAGTGAGTAATCACAAGAGATAAACAAGTACCATGATAGAAGTTAGTTGAGGAAGAATTGTATTATAATAACATTAATATCGACATTTTTATATCGTCAGAAACATAATTATGGGACGAAGTGCAATTTTGACAAGTGTGTGATATTACTCAATTATTTATATTATTAAATAATTGAGAAATATTTGGACCGTGTGAATTAGAAGGTTTGTTTATGGAAAAGCGTAGGAAAGTGCCCATTATTGTGTTGCTTTGAAACACTCATGTGTCTGGGACATATTCCCTCGAGGTAAATCAAGGATCAGTCAAGCTTGAGATACTTATTCTATCGATTTACCAAATTTGAAAGTGAGTTTCAGGAAACGGAGTATGGTGCAAACTCATTATTTTGGTCTGAGTCACGTCCCTCATACCAGACACGCCCGTGAACGCAATTTGATAGTAAAAAAAACAATCTACACGCAGGAATAGTGAACAGCTATCATGCACGTTCTTGTTCGTGTGTAGAAGGTTTGACGAGGATGTCACGACGAACGAAACTCGAGGCGAGTCATAGACCCCCGTATTGCTCGTGACGATGGCGGAGGGCTCGGTTATGTACGTGTGCGAATGCCCCACCGTCGGTGCTGTCCCGCTAGGTTGGGTATCTCTAGCGACGAGCCTCGGTGTACTATCGATTCCGTCCGAGAGGAGAGCGCAAGAGGAGAACAAACTACCCACAAATACAAGTAAAAACGAACAGGCGAGACACGATGGTGACGACCGTGTCTCCGCACACATATTGAAATGTGTCGTCACGTGCGGGGTGAAACAGCCGGGCGGATGAACTCAACAACGGATTCTGTTGCTGCGTAGTAGACGTACATAATACCGCTTCAAGTACGGCAAAGGGTGCAGAGGGTAATACGGAGACACTCTACACGAGTAACCACCTTCTGTTGATATTAGCATAGTATTATGTACGACACGGCAATATTCCTGTCAAAAACAGACCTTCAAGAAATACGAGAGTTGTCTCGTACTACGCCTCGGTCATGAATAAATCATTAAATCTTGTAGTGATATTATTCAGTACTTTTACAGTTTCTATCATAGTGCGATATGAGACATAATCAGCATTTGGTGCTAATTAAAAAATCATTTGCGCAATGGTGTTGATGATTTGTAACTACAAGCTCAGTAATGAATACATGTAGGTTTACTAATGAAACAACACATGACTATGAGGGTGATATGAAACGGGTCATTTTTTTATTCATTCACTGTCTACATCTTTCACTCGAAATGAATCATTCGTACAGAAACTAAATTAAAAGAGAGGAATTAATTCATTAGTGAAAACATGCAACGGTTCTGGATTTCAATATTCAGCATCGTTCACTCGCAATCCAAGCTAACGAACAATTAATGGTCTGGATGCAGAGGGCACAACTTCACTCGACGACATTTTCGAGAAAATGAATGAATGAACGTTCATTTCTATGTCATTTGGTTTGTCGTGTAAACGTGGAATGGAAGCAAGAAGGAACAATGGAACATTCACTCTGAGCTGTCTGATATCACCATACAGGTGTTTCTTCGCTGGCGGGTATTAGAATATTTCTATTCAATTATAAATGTTATCAAGTTTTTTCTCTTGATAGCTTATTCATCATTCAATAAAAAATGGAAATTTTATACATTTACATTAGTAATGTGAGACTAACGAAAAGGGTTTAATATACTTTTGGACATTATTTGTCATCTCAAGCATACAATTACAATATAGTTATTTACTAGATTTAGGTATTATTTAAGTAGAATGAATCTGAGAGGTCAATGCCCTCAAAATGCTTACAGCATCATGATGAATACTGAAACGAAGCATATCGGGAAAGTTCCTCCTTAACTTCCTCGAATTAATAAAGAACCGTGAACGACAACCAGAGTATATCCATTGTACATGAAATATCGTGTCCACCCATGGACGAACGCTTTTCCAGAAACGCCTACAAAATCTAAAGAAACCATGTTACGTTATCCCATGCTTTCTAACAGGAGGAAGAGGTCACAGCACAAAGTACAGTTCACCTTCCGTTTTTGGAAACAACTAATAACTTATTTTCATACTGTTCATTAAATACAATTTCTATCTGAAAAACAATTTAGGACGTTTCTGAAATGATGTGCTCAGATCAAGATCAGTCTAGACCGCTTTCAAAATGTTAACTTGGTGTCTATGACAATATTCTTGTTCCCAAGAATTAAACTATAGGAAGTATATTTCAAGTATTATTTATTAGGGTAAGATTTTCAGTTCAAGTTCGATCACGTTTCTCATACAGGAAAGAAGTCTTGATCCGTTGTTTAAAAAGAAAACATGTACTGTGGCCTCTCCTTGCTCACCCCAAATCGAGCGATATTTGAGATTTATGTACACTACCAATGGAAAGTTTCCGGACAAAAGTTGAAAACAGTGCCGGAACGGTTTTTAATGTCATTTCGCCGGTAGCTGGCCTAGGCCAATTTAACCAAAACCATTTTAAAGAGCAGAGATTTCCCTTCATTTTGGTTTTTTTTTAAATTACGATTTTTTTACAATTGACACCCAGTTTTGAAAACCACAGTTTTTGGTCGTTTTTTTGTTCTTTTGTAAGTGGACCTCCTTTGCAGTGAACATTTTTTAATTAGTTTTTTTCACCATACTCATAAAAGGGGGAGGTCTACGCTTCAAGTTCATTTTTTAGAAAATTGTCTAAGATTTTTTTTTCCAAAAGTTTTTTGAGCAAAAATAGACAATGTAAAAATTGCTGCATAGGATAAAAACTATGAGGTTTACAACAAAACTTCAAGATGGCAAAAAGTTGTATTACTTCCTGCTAAGTTCAGGAGAATTTTTTCAGATTTATTTCTCAAAATTTGTTTCCACCTATTTCCGGTCAGCTCGATTGATCCGAATACCATAAAAATAATAGAATTAATTTTTTTACTTACATATTAAACTTTGGTCTGTTGAGAGATTTCTTCAACAATGGAGTTTCTTCCATATAAGTAAAAAATTTGATTTTATTATTTTCATGGTATTGTCATCAATCGAGCTGACCGGAAAAAGGTGGAAAAAGAAATCTGAAAAAATTCTCCTGAACTCAGCTAGTGTATATATTTAAGGTTTTATAATAATCGTTGAGAACAAGAATAGATAAGGTGTTATAAGCGCAGCGTGCAGCTGGGACATTACACTATGGTTCGCAGATAAATCTTATTCTCGATAATTGAACCTAACGCGACACGTTTAAGATACTTTCTTTCAAGCAGATAGTGGAAAATATTGGTATAGGTCGCGTGTGAATCGAATGATGTTTATGCGGTCGCCTCTGGTCGCTTACCATTTCAAGTGCAGAGGGGAGAGACGAGACAAGGGTGTCGTTGAAAGCCTACGCATAACTTACAATGGATTATGTATACGATCCATTTGGAAGTGAAGAGATTGCTCCTCGTTATATAGCTAGGTACTTTAGTATAATATCGAGGCCAAGATTTTAACACACGGTCGCTTTCTCGTACGATGGTAGGTAGGTAGGTATATGAGATTTTGCGATCCCGACGACGGCAGCGCTCCAAGCTGCCGTACAAGGAGTCGTCCTCGCGAGAGTTGTCGCCAGAAAACATGAACGCTAAAGAGAGTGCAAAAACGCATCGAATTGTACTCTCATGGCAAAAATTTGATATTTCTCAAAAGATCAACTGTTTGAGAAAAATGTTCATGCTGTTTTGTGCGAGTGGCGTATATTTGCTGGGTGTCTATACGTTTGTGTATACTATTGTTTATGTAGTTTGTGTAAGTGTACTGTATCTCTGCCATTTTTCTGTGAGACTCCGTGTGTTCACTGTTCCCGTGTTAACGTGTTAATATGAGGACTTTGGTGGAGTGGCAAGCAGGGAGGGACTGTCTCCTATGCTTATAAATAGGGTCACGTAATCATTACCAACCCAAAGTATACTTATTAATTTAGAAAAAGATGTAGACAATGATCAAACGATTGTATATTTAACCTGGAAATATTGAATATTAAGTTTTTACAACGGGTTACTCGTTCATAACTAATAACGTAGATTGTAAGTACTATAATCTTTTATATGAGTCATTTTAATGCATCGTTGCTGTATTTTTTATCTAAATCTCTCTTTCTCAGAATCACTTGTTAGTAAGTGTTCAGATTAGTATTTATAAGCCTATCTTGCTACGTTAAATTGACTAACTTTGAACTTGATTTCCCAAATAAATGAACGGTCAACAAATTGTAAAATACATAGTGATAGTATATGTTTTAATCCATGTGACATACAATTTTCAATGTGTTCTCTCTTTTTTTGACAATAATATGAACCTTCTTGAAGACGCATTCACACGTTCAAACTGTACTCTTGATTTTTGTGCATTCTTCCAGTTGGTCATACATTTTACAAAAAGCCTTTTAATTTTAGGCACTCAAGAATATGGATTTATAAGCTTCAATAAATGCATTTAAAAATTAAAATTCGCCATGTTTAAATATTTGTTGCCAAGCGCTCTTTTCTTTTATTAAAAGAAATCTATGGAATTACACAATCTTAAGCTAAAAATTGAATAGGAGAACTAGTGCTTTTTAGTATTATCATTGAAGTAGACAAACACTGTTATCAGGTTCGTTTCAAGCAGTCACAGTGCTGGAGTGAACGTGGGGTAAATTTTCATGTCCAAATAGTTTGGGCAACACACATGCATTTATCCATTTGCAAATGGTTTGACCAAATCCAACATGTTGGATTTTCCTCAAGTCAAACTCTTTCGTACGCGCAAGTTACTAACTATAAATCTCGTCCAAACACAATGGTTTATTTGTGCAAACAAAACAACACAACTGAGTTTGCACAACTGAGGGTGTAGACGGACCCCTAATGATGTGTATGTTGTGTCCTGCGTGCTGGTCCATTCTGTTATACATTGTGATCTGTCCGAGTTCGAATCATAATTATCTCTACCAAAATCCACATAATCCCACTTTGTATTAGTGTAAAATCATGTCGAAAGAGGTTGCAAAGGATATAAATTGTAAGAAGAGTGTGGAGTGTGTGGCTTTATGAAACGTGCAAAGTTTGAAGAGTGTGACATCAGCACTATCAGCACAGTGTGTCAAATGTGTCAAGGGTGCAAAGTGTGTTAAGTCAAAGAACATAGAACTCCATAGAAGTACCAATCCCGCTATAAAATTTCGCATGGGTTTTTGTCGATGGCCACTGGTAGCGCTGTACGTAGCCTTATGCACATACACGCAACGCTCGCGGTGGCAAGGATGCCAACTACAAAAATCGTACCAAGATCCACTAGATCTTTGGGTTTCTGTCAACTTCTACGATCTCTGGACAAATGCGTAGAGTGTTTGGAATGTGTGAAGTGTTTGAAGTGTGTAAGGTGTGCGGAGTGTGAACAACATTGTACAGAATGAGGGTTGCTACGAGAAACATCAAGGAATTGATTGAGATTGAAAATACCTTATGAAACTTAATTTATTATATCTTGTTTCCAGAGCTCAAACTTTCCAGTGCGAGGCACATGCAGTAGTCTCACTAGCGCTGACGTAAGTGAGAAAAATTGGAATTCGTCACGCAGCTCTAGAAAAATTTTGTCTCTGTGCTTCTCTTATGTACAGTGCGTGCTTCATGCGCGCCATTGTTTTTCTACACAATGCATAAGCATTGTCGGTCCTGGTATATCGGTGCTCAAAATACATAAAACGTACAGTAACGCACGTTATAAATTTCTTTTTTAGATTGCTGAATTCAAACGTCCCAAATTAGACGAAGACCTTGAGACGATGATTGAATCTATATGAAGATTTATAGACGGGGACAATTTTCAACATTGTGCGGGCCAACCTCTCGTAATTGTAGGCTTCAGCCATACTCGCGATCGCTATAGATGGTATCGCCGTCGTCCGTTTTCTCTCGTGGACCGATGGAATGTATGCCGAACTGTATATATGTACAGTATGTTTTCGTACGCTCAGGCTCTCCTGGAAAGCCAGGCGAATACATATGTATGAAGGAGAGCCTACATGCGCGACAGTACGTGACCCACGCGTGCACAAGCTTCTGTCTCTCTTTGGAATCTTATTCAAGACTATTCCATGGTCGGCCAATCGATTACATCCGAGAAATTATTAAAGCATTTTTTATTCGCTTCCGGTGTTACGGAAATCTGTACCGACGATGCACGAGGGCAATAATATTATTTTTAAGTTATTTCCGTAGGAAGAATATTTCTTCGTGCCACACACTGCATACCTCGTGGCTCGACATTACGGTTGCTACTCGTGCCTGTGGTGGAGAGACCGAACGAGAGAAAGCAAAGAGCGAAGAGAACCCCGCTTGGCTGGAGAAGTCCGGAGCCGATTTACGATTTAAAAAATAATCCGAAGTATACGAATGGAAACAAAAAAGAAGAAAGGAACAGATAAAAGTAAATTCGTTCAGCAGAACGTCGTGTTCGTACGGAGGTGTGTCCACCCGTGGTGAGTTCCTCGAGTTGTGCTACACGAGCGTGTTGGACTCCTCGCTTTTCTGTATAAGGGCTTTTCGGGAGTGAAAGAGAGATGGAAGTAGGATTAAAAGGTGGGAGGATGTGGTACTGAGGGAGATGGCGAGAATGAAAACGGAGACGGAGCGAGTGGTCGGGAGAGTGGCTTTGGACTCGTACCAATCCAGGCGAGAAACGGGCTGGCCATATTTGGCAGCACCCGCCACATACGCACACGAGCTTATTCGATATACGTTGATTTTTGTTTGTTTTTTTCTTCTGCCAATCGCATCCATGTGTCGATGGACTTTCGTTCGTATATTGTAGATAGTATTGCGTATTCGCCCACTGTCTCATTAGTGGTGTTACACATTCTTCATTATGTGGACCCTCGATAGCTCATCGTCATAATTATTTACCACATAACATCCACGAACTTCAGCGTTTACAATAATTCACCGTAATAAAGTACTTGTAAAATCAGGTAACTGATTTGAGTACTGGCACTTACACGAGCAGTGTATTGATTGATACGAATGCCCAAAACCATATACCTATTTTGATCCTGGGTTGTTGTTGCTGATACAGTAAATGGAGAACGATACCTCTGTCATATTTCAATAGAAATATCAGTAGTTATGAAGCTGATGTCTGTTGTCGACACTGAAAACGGATTTTTTGTTTGTAATATTGATAGCTAGCCATTATTTTCCTGGATAAATCAGATCCTTCCAGTGACTCCAATGAGGGCTACCGAATTAAAACGGACCTTCGTGTGGCCAGAAAGCCAACGCACGAGAAAAAAGAACGTGGGCTTGGCTCGAATATATTAAAGTAGGTTAGGCAAAGCTAGGCAGTTGATCATTAAGCCCAAGATGAAAGCCCCGGTAGACAATATATCAGAAATACAATGGAGTGACAGATTATATATGTAATTGTAAGTTTGAATCCATTGAGAGAGCAGTAAGAGTAGAAATGGTAACAGTAGCTAAGGCATTGTTAAACATCATATCTCTGCAAAGTATAAATCACAGGATTTTGGAAATGAAATGTTGCGGTTAGTCTCAGGAATATGTTTGAATGGAGAGTGCCCTTATTTCACGCTTATTCTATATGAAGGAAATTGCAAATCCACTTTGAATGTCCAATAGAGTAAAGGGACATGATTCTCTGGGGCTGTTGTAATACCAGAAGGTTGATGTACAACATCTCAAAATTCTATTTTAAAATGATATAAGAAAGAATATTCTACTTTGAAAGGCGACCCTTTTGATCAACAAGACCCAGGCGATACTAAACAAATCTTAAATAATCGTAAACAAGCCTACAAGGCGAGAGTTTATTAAGTTTTGCTAGCTTTAAAGTTTTTAAGTGTGACTACGAAAGTTCAGATGTTGCCTGAGATCCACTTGGTTGCAAGAACCACTGCTAAATGCGATCATTTTTACAAGATAATAAATAGGTTTTGCACAATAGCTCCTCCTCACGGTACGTTTCTAGAAGCAATAGAATCTTGAAGAGATTCGATAATTATTCGTGCTTACATAGTCACGATTTATATTGAGTAGGATTCAGATTTCACTCAGACCATTTTCTATGCTAATGTGATACAATCCATCTCTCAAGCAGGATTCGGATGTTTCAACTCGATTCGAGAAGCTTCCTTTCGCTTACAATTAAACTGTATTCGAGTTGAGCTTCCTAGGCAGTTTGAGTTTAAAGCGGAAGAAATGAAAGCAGTGCGTATTTATGAGTACATAGAACGGCACAACAACCCTAACAAGATCTTACAGATGTGGAAAGACTGTTCAAAGAGAGTGCTTTCATACACCAGGAATATGTCGATGATCGCGGTCGCGTATACTGCAATTTCTACTTCGTCTGACTTCAACAACCTCTTACGGCCAGTCAATAACTTTTCAGACGTCATTGAAAAAACATAAGCAAAGTAGGAGATGGCTCGAAGAAATTGGTGACCCCATGTTCATGTCAAGCAAAAAGACGAATCTGTGAGTTCTTGAATTTGGCGTACACGATTTAAGACAAAGATACTGTCCTCCTTTTATATTTGCTCGCATATATCCAAGAAACGAGCCACAATTTTGTAATGTCTTGAGCTCGCAGATGCTTGATGTCTGCTGTCCATACAATGGAACATTGAACGCTCTGTAGAGTTTCCCTGTTTGTTCTTACAGAATGTTTTTGATAATTGGAGTAACTATGTGACTTGAAGGATCATAAAACCCTTGTTAATCGATTATATTCCTAGATCTGACTCGCTTGACGCTTTGTGAATAACTGACGCTTTGTCGTGGAATCGGTGAGAATGAAAAGGAAGGGGCAGATAGGTAAGAACCGTGTCATATTTGTAAACAGTAGATAAGATAAAAAAACATATTTGTGTACTTATATAGTAATACACTTTCCAACCAACAAACCGAAAGATAAGTTTGATGAACCATCAGTCCACTTGAGCCTACTCCTAATATACTCCATTTATGAAGATTGTCATACTCGTTTGACGGTTCGCTGATTGCAACTCAATACACTTCTAAAAGAATAATGCGAGAATCACAAATGCACCTTTAAAAACATTTAATCATTTTTTGTTACCTTCAGCCTATAACGCGTTGATTTATGAAACAGGAGTGCGTAGGTAAAAGGTGAACGATTACCATATAGAGCCTGAGGTGATTTCGCCCCACGCTTTGAGGAAGAAGTTATATTCATGCTGGCTCGCTGTCTTTGTCATATTTGAGGGCCATGTAAATTTGTGCCGAGTACACGCTTATTCGTGAACACACACACATCCCTGCACCATCACATGTTACCAGCATATATCTGTATAAACATTTTACTACTCAAAGTGCTGTATAGTTGTATAATGTGGCAAGGTATCGATCGAGGTTGAAAGAGTTTTCTTTGATAGAGTATTATTATAGATATCTCGTGTAACGAATTCTAACGTAAGCTTACACTATGTCTAAATCTATTTATGTCCACAGAAAGTGACATCGACTAGTTTATGGAGGTTCTTCGTGGTGTCTTATTAAAGATGTATCTTGTGAAAAAAAGAATTATGTCCAAACATCATCCAATTACCGTTCTCTCCTGTACATACATCCGTAAAAGTATCTTTTATACTTGAAACTAAAAAAGAAATGGCTCATTGTTAATATCAAATGTGCGATTCCTAGTTACCTTTCTCTTTGTGGAAGTGACGTGAAAAAAAATACTAATTAGCCATTTTTTATGACGGTAGAGCTGGTTTGAATTTAATCAACTAAATTACTTAAACGTTATCAACTTTCGCACGCTTCTGTGGATGAATTATGTTTAGTGACACATTAAACCTAGCCCTTCTTTGCGTGTGGTCACGAAACGGAAGCGCTTTTCATTTCTTTTGCACATAGTAGACGCTTTTTCCATTTATTTTCCACATATTCCTCCGAACACGTATTGCTATTTGTGGAACAAAAGCTAATGTGCAATTTCGAGAAATAATATACAGGGTGATTCATGTAACCTGAAACATTGAAATATCTTGAAAAATATGCATCGTACAGAAAATTCGTCGTATCGAAACTTTAATGTCGTCGAGAGGAGTATCCGTTCGTGCTCAATTATACCCACCCCCGCGCTCCCTGTCGGCGGGGCGGGGGGTAACTTTGATATCTTAAATAGGAACTCCTATTTTTTATTGCAGATTTGGATTCTACGTTGAAAACCACGTATGATTTATCCGAAACATTATTTTGTTTTTAGCGATAGGTGGCGATATAAGCGCAAGTAATGAAACAGAAATTGAATGAATAAAAAAACAACGAAACACGTATTTAATATTTGGCGATGGGCTGTTCAATGATGATAGCGGGGTTATTGGTAGCATAATAGGGAATATGCAGGCAATTTTTTAATTTTTTTTATTCAATATTCACTTCATTTTTATGTAGAAAAAAAATAAACCATAGCTGTAAGAGTAGTAATTACTTTTTAATAAAATCTTAAAAATATTGGTTTAATTTGACGAGTTCAAACGCTCCTATTT
>JAPYZU010004112.1:0-15688 GCA_030523005.1 Tryphoninae sp. B BG-2022a | reverse complement strand
TATATATATATATATAATATGTAAAATATTTTTTATCCGGTCGTTGGATGCTAGCATAAATTATCAAGCTTCGCGAACTAATATCTCAATTAATTTTCATTAGTTACATAGATATTTATATGGAATTACCTACTACCCGGCATATCTGTCATTCCAATGATATAATTATATGATAAAAATTAATCACACTTATAATTCTTCTAAGATATTTGAAATCTGAGCAACAAAGTAATTAGTCCGTGGGAGGTAGTAAGTAAGGCAGGATGCAGAAGAAGGATACTGAGTTCGCACTGAAACGTTTATTGGATGTGTCGTGGCATGATTGATGAACGTTGCGTTGACGTTCTCGTCTTTCATTCTTTCTCTTTTTCTCTTTCCCTCTCTCTCTCCCTGTGTAAAACACGAGTAAAAAAAGTATTTCAGGTTCTTCACCCTTCTTGCTTGTTTCTTCGCCTGAAACTTTTTCAGGGAAATTGATGTTTGATAAATCTCTCCTCTCAACTTCGCACCCAGCACACGCACACGTTTCTTCTTTGCCGATACAAGCGATGTTTAAATGCATAAAATCGTATCAGAGGTGCTACCTTTCCTTCGAGATGGACCGTCGACCCATCTCATTGCATTTACGTCGCAATACGTTGCTCCTTGAACTTTTTTCAATTAGGGTGAAGCGAAATAAGAAAAGGAAAGAAACAAAACAAAAACAGAACAACGTTGCAAATACTTAGAGTTGTATACTGTTCAAGTTTTTCATGTCGTCGTAAACTTTGCACTAAGGACAATTTTATAGTCCAAGCGTTTAGCAAAATCACAAAATGATACGACTGTTTTATTCTTCATTTTAATTTAACACTAAAATGTTTTGAGTGCTCAGGAAGGTTCGAGTTGAAACTTAATCTTAAAAGGTGTACTTTCAGTGAAAACAACGCTATCGACTAATACAATCATTTAATTTATTTCTGACGATACATTGTGACGAACTTACGAACGAAAGAATTCGAGAGTGAGTTCGCAGAAAAAGGGGAACTTTTATTCATAAACGAGGAGATTCAATGAAGATCCATATAAATTATATGGTCAACAATTTCATTTAGTAAGTAGTTGTTTTATAATCAACTGCACGGGTTCTGTTATTATGAGATCGATGAAGTGTATCTTTTTTTTAGTATAGCAAAATAAATTTGCAATATACAGGGTGGCCGACGCATTGTAACTTCCAAAGTATGCGTTGCATGAAAAACAACTTATATATTATCGAAAAGTTATTGACCTTAATTACCCCTGAACCTAATAAATAATGAGTAGTTTGACCGTATTATATGACAGTTTTCTTCATATAAAAACACACGTTCTCCTTCAAATCTTCATATGATATATGAAAATATATAGGTAACGATCATTCTATGGATATTACATATATATATATAATACATATAAAATAAATATATTATTATTATATAAATATAAATATAATAAATATATAATATATTATTATATATATATAATATGTATATATTTTATATATATATATTTATATTAAAGCATATAATATTTATTGTTTATCTATATGTATTATTGTATTAATTATAATATTTATATATATTAAGTATTGTAATTAATATATATATATATATATATATATATATATAAAATACATATAACATAAATATATTATTATTAAATAAATATAAATATAATACCTAAATATATAAAGTATATAATATTTATTGTTTATCTATAGGTATTATAGTAATTAATTATGATATTTATATATATTAAGTATTGTAATTAATATATATTAAGATCTTTCTCGATATACAAATATATATATATATAGATGTATATTTGTCAATGTTAATTCGAACGATAAACTTTGCACCGTTGTCCGGAGATAAATGTCACGCGTACATGTCCGCGTACCACCCCCTCGATTCGCGTTATACTTAGATTTATCTGGCGATACGCCGGCGAAATGGAAAATTATTCGAACGAGAGCGCTTGTCCACCCCGAACTTCCGCAGCGGCGCGCTCTTCGTTCCCGTAAACAATGAATTCATAGTCGATAATTCAATTGCGTGCGCTGTGCCACGATTCTGTTGCTCTCACACCCGTCGATTGTACAAGCGCTATAACCGCTCGGTGTATAGCCACGCGAAACATCCGAATCCACGAAAAGGTATAATCGAGAGAACATCCTGACGCAGTGAAGCGAGTGACTTTTCACGAAAAAAATAAAAACACGTTAATAATTATTTTACTCGTTTTGGAGTCGGGAAGTGGGGAACATCGGTTAACTCCGTTGTTTCACCGAGATCGATCGAATACCATTTCAAATGGAACGGACGACAGGCGTTTTTCCAGGCTCCGAAAATATT
Organism: Tryphoninae sp. B BG-2022a; assembly: GCA_030523005.1. Lineage (NCBI taxonomy): Eukaryota > Metazoa > Arthropoda > Insecta > Hymenoptera > Ichneumonidae > Tryphoninae sp. B BG-2022a. The sequence continues at coordinate 13,313 of JAPYZU010004112.1, read as the reverse complement.
TCGCGTCAATGGTCGATCGAGAACGAACAATTTTATAACAAAGAAAAACGTATCGAAAGTCGATTCTAAACGATTGTGGACTCGTTCAAATAAATATTTAGCGATTTTTAGATTCCGAACTCGTTGAACTTTTAGTTTCTACAATTCGCCACATAAACTCGCAATTTCTTGTTTTTTATTCCCTTTTCTTGTATAACGGACTACGAAGTAGCCAGGAGAAGAAAATTATAGAAAAGTAAAAATTCCATATAATTAAATAAGAATGAATAAAACAATATTATATTCCTATGTAATTCATTAAAATCGAAATATTTGTTGATTATTTATTCATTTATTATATCGAATTTTTACGACGCATCCGTCCTTCTTTTTTCGGTAGTCCTTTCGTACCTGGAGTTCCCTATATTACCTAACTTTCCGGATGTGCCTGCGGATGATTTGTCTACACTGTATCGTATTCGCCCATGACATGGTGAAATTTCAGATAATTCGTGTCAAGTACAGTTGACCCTTCCAAAGTTTAGCCTTCCTACAAGGAATCATCAGACTCCAGAGGGCTGACCTCCATGCAAGACTAAGCGGTCACCGCACCAAGTACTGACAGCGTGAAATACAGCTTAAATTTCATTGAATTATGAATTTTTCGTAATTGACAGATAAACAATGAAGAATCCTCGGTGGGTTAGAATCAATAATCAATTGGACCAACAATCATATTCAAGTTCGTCTTTGAGTTACAAAATCAATCAAATATATGAAGATTCGAGACTTATTATCAAAAAATCAAAATTAATTTGTTAAATAAATTTCATCGTCGACGATATTTTCTCACAGAAGTTATTATGTCAGCTGAAGTTGTTTACGTATCCAGAGCCACGGCGATGATTAGAATAACTATTAAAAATAGTAAACACTTGACCCTTTTTAATCTTTTGATAACTCGATTAAAATTATGACCGTATCCCTAGATTTTATATATCTTGCGATGTCGTCACCCATTGTGTATCAATAACTGATTTATGTTAAATTCATTGTTTCGCTTGGCTCACACACGTCATATTCAACTGGTTGCCACGAGAATGAACCCTCCTCCGACGACTAATCTATTACATTGTTTGACAGCTTTCATAGCTCATCGAAGAGGAGTGCCTTCGTCTCGTAAATCATGCATCGTGTCAATAATCCATATCATCGAATGTTACAATGAATTCCTACAATCGCAATGGTCTTTTTTCAACAATTCAAAGTTCAATTTTTCGAGTTTTTTTCATACAATGTAAGAATGATGCTGCTTTTATTAATTATTAATAAATTTTTATTTAAATGCAAACAAAAATATCTTTCACACCCTTACCATAGTTTTATTCAGTTAAATATTGATTTATTTGGCCTAGTTAAATGACGAAGTTAAATTTGATTGAGAGAACTGTCGATTTATTTGTTCCAATTAAATCTGATTGTATTCAAGACAGATATGATTAATTAAATCAAATTAATTAGAGATACCAATAATAAAATCCTTATTCCATCACATCCAACTGCTCATTAATCAATACTCAACTAACATTCATTCGCCAAAAACAAACTTTTATTTCTCATATCGCGTATATTTTTTTAAATGCACATTCGACTAGACGAATAGCTTCGTAACGTAACGATGTAAGTAGGAGATCAAATACCAATGAAGATTTCAGAGTGCACATTCTCCCTTCCTGAGGGTTGAAACCAAACGCCAGCTACAGAGTCCAGCCTAAAGTTTTCGAATTCCTGAATTCTCTTTGGTCTTGGTCTCAGAAGACCGTTGGGCTCGTATATGTGAAATGTCTAAAGCTACGTACGTTTACTATCTAGGGGTAATAGGAATGGATAGTGGAGGATGGGAGGGAGGGAGAGAAAGCCAGAGGGCTCTCGCGCCCTCATACTCATCGTTCCGCTTCCCTGCTCGAAGCTCCCGGCCTTTCCTCACTCTTTGCTTCCGCCTGTTTCAAACTCGCTACACCCTCTCTTTTCATATATATATATGCTCGACTATCGAATGTCGGCCCTCATTATAGGGGAACAGTAGAGAAACGCTCGAACGTTTTCATCGTTTCCTAGGAACAGCCCTACATCGTAACGTATAGAAATACAGCCACCATGTCGGAAAGTAGGTCGTTACCTGGAAAATTACCAACCCTTCACTACTTCTGCCGCTATATACCTAACCCTCGGCCATACCGAAAAGGCCCGTTTGTTCGTTCAACGAGAAAGCCCTCCTTCCCTTCTACCCTCGACACGAGGTAGTGAAATATTCGCGCGCAGCGAAATTGTTAGCTTTTACAAAATCTGTGAGCCCTCTCGGCGTTCTACGTCTCTTAAAAACGTCACGGAAAGAGAAAAAGAGAAAACCGCCCCGAACCCTCTTCGCCGCGGCGAGCTTGGCTCTCGTCACGTTGATGTCCCTCTTTTGCCGTGCACGAGGCGCCCGACATATTAAGTCCTCGATGAATTAAATTTCACTCGGGACCGAGAGTATCGTTCTGACCTAGACTATTTCCACCCTGATAGTTCGACGAGCTCGCTTTCTCCGCCCCCCCCCCTCTCCATTTATCTCCCTCACTGTTCTAGTAGTTCGTGCTACGATGAAATTGTGAACTTTCGCCACGATGAACATTGTTTCCGGTAAACTTCCATAATATAATTATACGAGAGAATTATGATATGACAGTGTAGATTCATGACAGGAGTGACCTCTCCATCGATTTTTGATGTCTGACCAATTATTTGAAATGTCCCAACCAATAAAATGCCGTTGCCGATTTACACTCGTCAACGGAAAGTTACCATTGACATGATTACCCTTTTTTTAGAACGGTACGTATTTATATAATTATACGAGAAGATTATAATATGACAGTGTAGACTCATGACAGGAGTGACCTCTCCATCGATTTTTGATGTGTGATCAATTATTCGGAATGTCCCAACCAATAAAACGCCGTTGCCAATTTACAGTCGTCAACGGAAAGTTACCATTGACATTATTACCCCTTTTTTTTTAGAAAGTACATATTTATATAATTATACGAGAGAATTATGATATGACAGTGTAGACTCATGACAGGAGTGACCTCTCCATCGATTTTTGATGTGTGATCAATTATTCGGAATGTCCCAACCAATAAAATGCCGTTGCCAATTTACAGTCGTCAACGGAAAGTTACCATTGACATTATTACCCTTTTTTTTTAGAAAGTACATATTTATATAATTATACGAGAGAATTATAATATGACAGTGTAGATTCATGACAGGAGTGACCTTTCTATCGATTTTTGATGTGTGACCAATTATTTGGAATGTCCCAACCAATAAAATGCCGTTGCCAATTTACAGTCGTCAACGGAAAGTTACCATTGACATTATTACCCATATAATTATACGAGAGAATTATAATATGACAGTGTAGATTCATGACAGGAGTGACCTCTTCATCGACTTTTGATGTGTGACCAATTATTTGGAATGTCGCAACCAATAAAACGCCGTTGCCAATTTACAGTTGTCAACGGAAAGTTACCATTGACATGATTACCCTTTTTTTTTTAGAAAGTATTCATGACAGGAGTGACCTCTTCATCGACTTTTGATGTGTGACCAATTATTTGGAATGTCCCAACCAATAAAACGCCATTGCCAATTTACAATCGTCAACGGAAAGTTACCATTGACATTATTACCCCTTTTTTTAGAAAGTACATATTTGTAGGCAATGATATAGATATTTTTATACCGGTATCGCCGTACCTATCACGTCTCTGCTGGACCAACTGCGCGAACCCATATCCGCTTGAAATTTCCGCTGTGCGCGAACATCCCCCATCATCGTTCTCTTTCTCTCTCCCATCCGCTTCCTTCCTTTTTTTCCTGTTTTCTTCTTTTCATCCGGATCGGAACCGTCGACAGAAAATCTTTTGTGCTTACCGGACACGCGAAATTCCGGTCACCAGACGTTCCACTATATCCTCGCTAAGACTCAGTATCAACTTATATTTGTAACCAACGAGGAAAACAAGTATATAGATATTTATTTTCTTGGGCAAAAAGAAATATATATATATATATATATATATATATATATATATATGTACATAGATAGATCGAGGTGATATATCAGTAGAACGTCCAGACTATCAACTGCTAGTCACGTTTCGGAAATGCCAGCGCCAAGACCGAAAGATTCGTCCGTGTAGTTTCTATTATGCTCGGTAGGTATAGAGGAAAATAATTTGATACACGTGAATTATATGGCTTGATACACGAATCGTCGTGTAGTCCATTGCTGCTGCGACAGCAATGGCATGTCGACATATAAATATTCATTTACGTATTACTGTATATTATACTATAGAGCTTGTACACATAATTAGTGTAACGCGATGGTAATTTGCCAACGATCAATCGCCGCATACCATACCGTTTTGCACGCGAGGCAACGACTGAGAAATGGTCGTGTAAGGTCGGGCATCGTGAGCTTTCGAGGACGCGGTTGCAATACACATTGGAAAAGATTATCGAAAAGCCGAGACCTACGAGAAAGGCGAATTAATGAAATATCACGCAACATGGTGATATTATCGAAGTGTGTTAGTGGATTATGCCAGTTATTGTGCTAGGTTTGTGAGAGAAAAAGATTTCTTTTTTCTCTTTTAATAAAATTGATGAATTGGACGAAAAACGTATTTGATTATAAAATTAACGATAAATCGAATAAATTTTGATTAGGTCGAATTAAGTGGTGAGAGAATCAGCGATAAATTAACGATATAATTAACAAATCGCTCAGTAAATATATTACTTTTGCTCAAAGACACGTATTAAATTTAGTTTTTAAATATTCTTTGATTTGTCACGCTTCGAGTTCATAAAGTTGTAATGATTCTATGACAAATGGTTCGTTATTAGAAATATTATTGTCCGACGCGGAGATAGAGATCGATCATAGTGAGACAGTGGTGGAAGATGTCCAGTTGAGAGAAGAAGATTGGGGAAAAATAGGATTCAAGTTTTCACCAGCAAGAGAGAAAAATAAATGTACCAATTCTCTCAATCATACGCGTTACGTATCGAGAGAAAATGAAGCTTGTGAACATATTTTTTTTTTCTCCAAGGGTGAACCGACAGCACGACAATTTACACACGATGTTTGGCAAAAACTTGCGGGAGGGTGAACAATTTTTTACGATATCCATATCGTACGCGAGTCTCTTGGCGTCTCATTCAAGACACGTACTCCAGTTTCCAGCACATCGTTCCTGGGTGCGCCACCGGTAACGCCGAGAACACTTCACCCTAGGGCTTGTTATAAGCGTGCCTTTTGGACTTCGGCCACCCTCAACAGCAGCTACTTCGTGCTACGTGCCGTGCGGAACGATCCTCGCACTGCGGAAATATTCAGATGGCGACGATGTGCCATGAAGCAAGATGAGAAACAAGAACGTACAAAACAAAGAAATATAAAATAGCTGTTGAAGTAACGAAACATGAAAAAGATATGAAGAAGAATAGGGGTACAACGACAAAGAAGCATGAATCACTTTATAGCGAACCAATGGGTAAGTTTTCATAATAAAATCTCATCCTAAACATTCCATTATCGCATTCATCCCTTTGACTTTCAACCCTACCGTTCCAAACTCATCTTATTTCACTCGTCCTCACCCCTATTCATCCTTTCCAGTCATCTCACTCTGGTTCCTTGCTTTATGTCACCAAGCTACAGATTCACTGTCTTTGTTTCCTTGACTCCTTTACAACCCCGTGCCCGATTCTAGGTTTCCACAACTAACGCGAAGGTAGACCAAGCGAGGAAGTCTCAGAGAATGGTATAAGACTCAAGGATGGTGGTGGTGGTGGTGGTTGGGCGGGGGTTACAGACGGGGAGGTAGGGCGAGTCAGCCCATCACTAACTTGGCTCCATCGCCCCAGAAACGCCGTGAAGGAAAATCAGCATAGAAGCTGCGAGGATCTCCAGACCCTGCTTCCAAACCTCGATGCTACCCTATTCTGTCTGAGGGTTCAGTTTAGGTATGGGAACAGAATCCTTTCTCTTCCCTTTCGGATCTTCCTCTATCCGTCTCTTCGTCTTCTCTTCGTGTCTCTCTCCACCTCTCTTCTTCGGTGGTTTCTCCCTCTGCTCTACACCAAAACCCCTCTTCCGATGACTTGAACCGAACTTCCCGAAATTTGGGTTCACCCTTCCACCCTCCGATAAGCCGCAAATGCAAATCCGCCATTTTCCTTTGAATGCCGAAGTCACGGCGATTAGAGCTCGTAACTTAGTGAGTTCTAGCTAATGCCGGAAGGGACACGGAACGTGAGGGGTGAAGAGGGAGGTGAAAGGGGCGAGGAAAGGAAGGAGTATGAGGTCGAATCTATACGGCGGGCACTGCACTGTGCCAGCACGGGACCAGTACGTAGTTTCATGCAGTTCCATACTTTGGGTACAAGTTCTATGTAGCTAGACATTCTCATTCATGACGCGAAGCGTTAAATCTTCGATCGAGATGGAAGGAGGCATTCGATATATTATCGATATTCAACGTCTTAACATTTTCTCCAGGAGTGAACGGATTTTGACGAAGCTTTTTCCCTCGTGTTCTGATTTCAAAGGGTTGTTTGCGCATGCCATTCCTGTGACAAACACTCCCAGTACGTAACAACCCCTAGTTACAAGTTCAACCCCCAACCACCAGTAGTGGTACAAAGTTGCGATATAGTTTTAGGTTGTAAAGTTAAAGTCGACTCCAGGACTCTCCGATATGCACGTGGCTGTGGTGAAATTACATATGTATGTTGGCACGTCCACTCTGTTGATTTCGCATCAATGTATTCAAACATGTGCATGTTTGTTTGTGTATATGGGTTGGGTATACGTTTAGCACGGTTGAGAAGCAGAGAGCAAAAAGGCCGCGAGCAAAGTGCTTTACCAGCAGTGGCCAGAGAGTGAAGTATGTTTGGCTCTGGCTCCGATAGCTCAATTTAGAAATTGGTCACAAACCAGACGGGATCTTTCTCCCTCTCTCTTCCAGTCGCGTGCGCCAGTGAGAAATGCTTACACACGCAGCGTTGACATGTTTTATGGCTGACAACACGCAGCATGGAAAACTGGATTACATGAGTGGTAATGTCGACTCTGGGTGTCGTTACACGCGTGCTGCTTTCCCCCTTGATTCCTCCAATCTATATACGTATGCCCACGAGACCTCCAAGCAAATTTGGCACATGGAACTTGCAGATACTTTTCACTAGCTCGGAGACTAGCTGCCGGTGTTTGCTGGGTAATAATATTTATCTTTTGCCTTGTATATAACCAAATATCTGTATATGTATTTAGGGATATATAATTAATTCACCCAGGAAATTTCAAGCTATGGTTAGTAAACTGGACTTAAGATGAGCCTTGTTTTACTCGATCGAAGAAATTTTAGTGTGTACCAACATAAATTAACTTGTAACTAGTGTTGATAAATAATTTTACCGGTTTCATTTTTGTTGTTATGCAGGGATGAGGTGCACGTTGTATCTCGGTAATGAGATGGAAGTCCGTTCAAATCAATGTTATAGCATATAGGTATAGAAAATTAAAATTTCTACAGTAAATTTTGTTAACACGATTTTGTTAAAATAATATTTATACTCCCCGAATTTAAAAGCCTGTAATTAAAAAATCACCTGCTCGACTGGTTTAGTAAATCTTGTGTTAATTTGTGTGCTCTTCCATCTACGTTTTTTCACTTCGATACTATAATTGTAAATAACATTGACCCATACGGGACAGAAAAGTGTGCAGTTTTTGACGTCGTCGTCAATGGGTGGATAGCTTTAAGGATAAAATTACTCAAATTTCGGAACATTAGAATCGCTTAGGTGATAAGGCAAGCAAATGTCCAAAGTAATATAGGGATTTTTATTAACATAGAAATACCGAATTGGATGCCTTCTATTTCAGGAAAAAAAAGCATTTTCATCCAGCCTTAACTTTCTATCTTAATAAAATCCTGATTTTTTTATCAAGCAAAAATCAAGGACAGTGTTTCAAAATTGAGCCAATTCGGATCAAGCTGCTTGATCAAGACTTGAAGAAAACATCAACTTCTTTGATCAAGAATTTCTGCTCGGGCTGCCCAGCCATACGAACAGAATAATTCAATAAGCGAAAAATAAATTTACATTTAACCTAAGCGGTCCACATTGATGGAGTTTAACGAGCCTTCCACTAATATCACGTGAATCAGAGAACATAACTCATCTCAACTTCCGACAAACAAAAATTCATATGTTAAGACATAAAGAATCACATGAGAAATTTTCTATGAGTTATCTTTGTCGAAGGAACATTTTCACAATGTGAAACGCTGACAATACCACGCCAAAGGGAATTTCGTTTATCACACGATTGGCTACGCAATATCGTGATAATTCATATTATCCATGCGTATATTATTTATTTACCGAATTATGATCAAGGATCGAGTAGTGATATATTTATATATATTATATACACACACTATAAAGAGAGACAGTGGCATAGGGGTAGCGTTCCCGACTCACACCCAGTGGGCTAGGGTTTGATTCCCGTCGGTAACAATGAAATTTTTCTATGTGCTTTTTCTGTGCTCTCGGTGGTTTGGACCCCACTGAAGAAAATCTGTAGATCCACCGGGGTGGGTTGATGGTGGAATTAAGGCTGGAGATGTGTATGAGGAGAAGAGATGTAAAAAGGCGAAGTACATTGCAAATTGAGCGTACAACCACCACGGTCCGTGAGCTATGCACCAAGTTTTCTATCGACATCCATACTATATATATATATATATATATATATATATATATATATATATATATGCCTTATACTTATACATGTATATGTATAAAGTGCAGAGTATAATTTCTGAGGCATTATTGTCCACATATGTTTAATATACAGCGGTCAACAGACTGGCAAACAGTAAGGAGTAATTTATCATAAGCAGGAAGTTGTGGTTGATTATCGTCGTATTGTATACCCACTTCCCTCGTCTACGACATATATAGACATGCATAGGTATACACCGCTACATTTTCAACGCCGAATCGACGAAATGTTTGCCTTTGATTATCAAATTATGGCTGGAACTGCAAATAGTACCCGGATTTCGTTCACTCGTGGGGATAATTAGCAAATATCCGCACAAGATAAATACAATACACGTCCATTCAAGAGCAATAATTGGTACAATGTTGTATCTACATTTTTTAATAGATAAACAATAGAAAAGACTGTTTTTGATCGAGCGAATTGACATATAATAATTCATGATACAAAACGCACGAGGGTACTCGAGTGATACAATTCCCAGTTTAAATATGTTCGCGCCGTCGACCAAAGTGGAATTGACGATTAAACAACGTAATAAAACGTTCAAATGTTGTTTTCATATTATAAACGTTCGGGGAACTCGTATTATTTAATTGGCTCACGAAATGTCCGTTACCCGATGACTTTGGCGAATCTCATTAATTACCTCTTGTAACTTCTTACACGCGAATTTACGATCATCACCAAAAAAGGGGAAAAAATGAACCCATTTCCGACGACCATTTCACATCACGCACATGTCTTGTGTTTATATTAGATCTACCTTTATTCGGCAAGCTGTCCGAGCAAGAATTGTACACTCGCGTATCCACCGTGTCGTTACTCGACCATTCGCTTATTCCACGACTGGTACACTTTACATCCTTGCATAATCCGCGCATGCATACTTGCACGAATCAACGTTATATACATAATCGTAATAACGTGTACATATATTTGAACAATAAGTTGGCCACTGGTTATCTCGAAGGATCCAAGCTATACGAGAAAGGAAAGGAAGGACAGAGACAGAAAAGATGAGAGGCAGGGTAAAGAACGATTCGCGGCTTGCATCGAAAATGAGGCGATTCTTATTCCGAATTTGCCATTGAAAGTTTCCCCTTCCTACGTTTTTGGTTCTGGGTTTCTGTGCACGCGCGGGAAACCGTCAAACGCATGAGTAAAGTAGAAACAACAGCGGCTCAAGGACTCGTGTATGTTAGAGAAGAAGGGGAACGAAGAAGAATAAGTGATCGCAACAAGAGAAAGAGGGAGAGAGGGAGGAAGAGAGCGAAAAAGAGGGCACATGAAGTCGGCGTTTGTCCCGATCCTTCGGGGCAAACGTAGGTATATGTATATATATATACATAAGCGTGCAAGCAGAATCGCGGTGTGCACGGTCGACGCGCGCGTTTCGCGTTTCTCTCGTGCGCATTCCCCCGCTGATAAATCGCCCGTCCGAGTCTCCCGATGCGCCATCGACATGCTCGAGCACTGTTTATGCAGGAAGCTTCTTAAGTGTATCGCGAAAAAAGGGAAAGAGTGAGAGAGAGAGAAAGAGATGGAGAGGGAGGGAGAGAGAGGGAGCGAGAGAACACATAAGACAGTATAACAGAAGTGGGAGAGAAGGCGACTCGCGGCGCTGCAGTCGTGTATAAAGAACGCAAGAGAAGTGCCGTGGAGGTTGGGAGGAGGGAGGGAAAAGGAGAGATATGTAGAGGGAACGGGGTAAAGGAATCAAAGAGAAAGAGGGAACAAGGGGGATGATCGAAAGCGCGCGAGCAAGAGAAAGAGAGAGAGAGGGAATGAGAGACACACAGAGTAGCCAGTGAGAGGAAAGAAAGAGACAAGAATATTACAGATGCAAGAGATGTCGCGGGCACTCGTTCGAGAGTCCGCCTTCAACCGCGCTCATCTACATAACGGGTTGCGGGCCACCTAACACAAACTATCTCTAACTATATATCCGTGTTATACGTACTTCGATCTTTCTCTCCCTTACTTCTCTCTCTCCTCCTCCTCCTCCTCATCCTCTTCCTCCTCCTCCTCCTCGCAGCCTCCATCTCATCCTCTATATGCGAGTATGAACCGTGTTCTTGTTCCGTGGTTATGCTAACGCGTGCCTTCGCGTGTATGGAGGAAGATCAGTCAATGTAAATATATATATAGGCACGAATCGACGAACTGGTAATACATATTCGTGTAGCTGCATTGGAGCACTCGCGGTGGGCGCCTAACCGTCGTACATGTGTAGTTACGTTTGTACACGAGTCACCCTTGTCCTTGTGTGGAAGTGGATGTACTGTGGAAGTTCCGAAGGCACGTATACCTATATTATATATATTGAAATATACGTAGATGCGATCATAGCTCACGCGGTGGTCCATCCTTCTTGAAGTTGAACAGGACAGAGGAGTACGTGGTTTGCTTGTATCGAAGTCGGGAACAAGAAGGCAATGACAGGACTTTGACCCGTTGTATCTAGGTCTAGTTGAAAATTGAATAAGGAGGAATGTACATGTCGAAATGTAGGTAGATGCGAATCATATCTCACGCGGTTGTCCATCCTTCTTCAAGTTGAACAGGACAGAAGAGTACGTAGCTTGCTCGTATCGAAGTCTGGAATAAGAATGCAATGACAGGATTTCCTCGGGTCGGATCTAGGTCTAGTTGAAAATTGAATAAGGAGTCTCGTGACACTCGAGATTTGTTAAGGTTTAGTAACGAATCGGTTAACACGTTGACCGCCACGTGCGTGGCATAGATGCTGTCAGCCACGGGTGGTTGACGTAGCGCTCCACGTGTTAACCCTTTTTTCGAACATTCGAAGGGTTGGCTAAGTTTAATCCCTGGTCGACAAATTCATCTTTAATCGAAGCAAAGAAAAATGATTTTGAAGTTTAAGGGATTTATCAAGACTTCAATCTTGAATCGTGATGTTTTTTTAAATATGACACACAATCTGACGTTTTAATGCGTCAGGTGGTAAGTATAATTATTTATCGTTTCAAATTTTGTATTATTTACGATACACCGAGTTTGACTTTATTATCCACACGATTAAGCGAGATAAAAAAATCTCGCCTTGGCATTGGCTTGTTGGCATTTCTCTATATTCGGTTGCGAAGAAATGGAGAAGTCAGTCACGAGCGATCCGCAAGCGCGCCGAGACGGTTGTCACGTCCGGGGGCGAGAGGCGCGTAACTCTCCGATAAAGCAAATAAGAAACCCCGCGAGTGGGGTGGGAGAGATATACGTACAAGAATAAAGTGGGCGCGGAGGTCAGGGTACATTCGTTTCGAGAGTCTCGCCGTCATCCGTTCTCGTATTCACGATTCACGATAATGCCCTCTCGTGTCCCTCGAGCTGCTCGCGGTGGCACAACAATGTAAAACCCTCCCTGGCGCCTCTTATACACTGTTTCTGGCCGTATCGCCGACCAGAAGTCGTACTGTGTATCTCTATCGCTCACTCTGCGTGACCGACACGTGTATGCATTGCTGGAAACAACTTTGATCAAGTTTTTTGGGCAAGATTCATGCTATCGCGATAAATATTTGCAATCTCGGGAAAAGTATTTGGACTTGATTAATATCTGGAAATAAATGGAGGGATAGGAATCGTGATTTACGCATTGATTAAAAATTGATCCAAGTTATCGAAAATAATTTTTGTAAATATTTCAATTTATAATAAATTTGAATGGCATGAAGTTTGTAGAATGTTTAGTCATTTTCGTAAGAAAATTAATTATAAAAATTACTGTCAGCAATGATATTACTCAAAATTATTATCATTAGCATAAAATGATTAACAGTTTTGTATACCGATAATATTTTATTGAACGTCTTATTTCTACTAGAATAATTATTAAATTTTATTTCTAATATTTGTTGTAACATTTGTAAATTAGATTGCTGAAAATTACTCGAATGACTGAACAAAATATACGGCAAAAAAGATTAAAAAGTATTTTTATTAATTCATACAAACATCATTGAGCTTTTTTAAAAATAATTTCACTCATTTTCAGCAATTCAATATTTTATAAATATACAAGAATGTTTAAAAATTATGCCTAATTATTTTTGTACGATATTACGAGAACCTCGTGAGTTACTTTTTATCAGCCACGCGACAAACCCTAATCGCTTGAATCTTAACAATTTAACACTCCAATTTCTACATTCAAGCGTAGTTCATTAATTGAATCTTTTCTCTGTGTTAAATAATAGCTTGGCTCAAAATTACGAGCTCGGACAGCGGAATAATTATTTTTCAAATTCTATTATTCAAAAGTTAATCTTTGGAGTCCGCGACATTTTAAGCTTTCCTTGTGAATGCGGTAGTTAGGTATGCATAGACACATAACAGTGGGTACCTGTAGCTGGCGCGCTATATATACATACGATATATATATATATATATATATATA
>JAPYZU010004110.1:486-17189 GCA_030523005.1 Tryphoninae sp. B BG-2022a | reverse complement strand
CTTTTCTTATTAACCCAAACTCGTCGCAAACTAAAAGGTAATTGACACTTTTGCGACAAAATTCACTCCATTTTGTTTCAAGGTATACACAATTTTCTCTCGTAATTTGACAATTATTGTTAATAAAAATAAAATAACAAATCGAGGAATAAACTTCCTATTATGTTCAAGATTTTCAAAAGATTTTTGTGTGATATGAATAGCTACTATTGTCCACGATCTTTCATCTATGGAGCGAACGTCGGTTGGTCGATTAAAAAAAGGATTTTATTACAGCACTCGTACCACGAGACTCGTTTCAACATCGTCGTACGTCCGGAAAACGTTTTTCGTCCCTATTCTCTCTCGTTCGACCCAAAGGTCGAAATTCTCGGCCCCTCTACTTCATTTTTTGGTTCCTTTATTCTTTCGCGTACTGCCTCTCCTTTCTTTTTCAGAACGTGCGCTGTCGCGGAAATTGGACGAACGTATATACACGCGGTGGTCGACAAAACCCAGGTAAAGAGGGGAAGAATTTGAAAAAAAGAAAAATCAAAAAGTTGGCCGTGTATGTACAGGCTGAAACCACTGCTAGATCTTTAATGGAAAAAAATTCTTATAGGTGTACATATATATACATATAAGAAATATAGCGAGGGTATTCTCGCTGGAGCTCTAACGAAAGGTAAACCTTGACTTTTCGAGCAAATACTCGGTATCTCGTCTCTCTATACGTCTCATTCTTTTCTCGTTCTTATTATTCTTCTTCCTCTTCTTCTTCCTCCTTCTCATACACCCATCTCACCCTTTTTCTCCATCGGTTGGCAAGGTATTGTCTCCGAACGAAGATTTTCTTTCATTTTTATCCGCTTTTCTCCTTTCTCTCTCTCTCTCTCTCTCTCTCTCTCTCTCTCTCTCTCTCCCTTTCTCTCTATATATATATATCTATGTCCCTATCCGTCCCTCTGTTCGCGAGGAACAACCTTCTTGCATCTCTTCGCAAACCATCGGCGCAGCTTGAGGGAATGGAAAAAAAAGAGTATAAGGGTTGGGTAATAATCCTCTCGACGTTGTCCCATGGCTTTGTATCGTCGAACGCCAAGCGTCTTCCTTCGTTCGCGACAACCGTGGCAAAAGTCTCCTCCAATTCAGCAAGTCCGTATCGGCGTAACGGTCGAAAGAAAAATACGAAAAGATATAAAAAAAAAAAAGAAAAAAACAAGAATAATAAGAGCGAAGAAAAAGCTAAATATAAAGAGTCGAGGAGGAGAGTAAAGAAAACTGGATATCCGAGAACGCGATTTTGTTTCCCACTCTTCTTTCGCCTTGAAATTATCCGCACGGACGAAAGAAAAAAACGTGAGAAAAAATCGACTCGTAACGATTGAAAAAAGAAAAGAATACTTTACAACACCAATCGACCTATCATCGTCTTAAACTCTTCAAGAACTCGAGATCGAAGCTTTTTCGAGTCGTAACTTTACTTTTATTTACAATTTTCGAAACTCCTCGAGCGCGACACTTAACCACAACCACGATTAGGGGCTTCGCGACGAGAGAACCAACCCCTTGAAAAATTACTTCGAGCATTTTTGAAATACGACTTCAAGAACATCCCGTCTTCGTATTCGCCTCACTCGAGATACCACGACGTTGACCGGTAAAAGCAAAAATAAAATAAACGGCGGTAAGTTGATAGCTTTACAAAAAAAAAAAGAAAACAAAAATTTCAAAGTCCGTACGAAACTCGCGCCCTCGAACGAAGGGACCGCAGACGTTTCACGGGTCGGTTATATCTCGCCTTTGGCGTCACGTATTTACAGTTTCGTTCATTTTACAGCCGCGTGAACGTGACTCTATGGATCCGACTTGAATATTTTGAAGATATATGACATACACACACACACACACACCCATATATATATATATATATATATATATATATGGGTTTATATACATTCACGTAGATATATAAAAAGTTATATTTGGTCGTCTCGACACAGAGCCATTATGCGTTCACGAATTCCCGGATGGGCTCTCGCACAGCACAGCGATAAACACGGATCCCGTTCTTCGGGCGTTGCTCATGCATTCCTCGAAGCACTCGCAAAGCCAACGAGGGCATTTAGCTTCCTCTCGTGGCGCGTCTCCTCGTACCAGAGAACTTTTTCAACCCGATTTTGTTCATCCGATCATCTGGTTTCTCGTTCCTCGTATCGTTGTTAAATTTATTAAAATTGTGCTTTTTTGTCTGGGTTCGAGCGAGTCAATGGAAACTTACTTTTATCGGGCGTGATAAGGAAGTTCAAAATCTTGGTGAGATCGTAAATAACTTGGAGATAGTTTGGGAAAATGATTGGTCGATGTTTCCGGCGATAAATAAGAAAATTGAGGGAATTGAATTGAATTGATTAATCGCGATTTTGATGAATATGTGGTAAAATTAGACTATTGTGTCGTTTATTCCAGAATTTTTGTTGTTTATGTTGTTTGTTTTGTTTGTTTGACTTGATTAGAGCAAGTCAATGGACTTTTTCTTATCAGGGGTAATAAGAAAGTTCAAAATCTCGGTAAAATTGTAAATAGCTTGGAAACAATTTAAGAAAATCATCGTTCGATGTTTCGGTCGATAAATAAGAAAACTGAGAGAATTAAATTGAATCAATTAATCGCAATCTTGATAAAAACGTGGTAAATGAGACTGGTGTGTTGTTTATTTTAGAATTTTTGGTGTTTATATTGTTTCTTTTATTTGTTTGACTCGCTTAGAGCAAATCAATGGACTTTTTCTTATCAGGGGTGATAAGAAAGTTCAAAATCTCGTTAAGATTGTAAATAGCTTGGAAATAATTTAAGAAAATCATTGCTGGATGTTTCAGTCGATAAATAATAAAATTGAGAGAATTAAATTAAGTTAATTAACCGACATATTGATAAAAACCGTGGTAAAATCAGACTGGTGTGTTGTTTATGTCAAAATTTTTGTTGTTTGTGTTGTTTCTTTTGTTTGTTTAACTCGCTTAGAGCAAGTCAACGGACTTTTTCTTATCAGGGGTGATAAGAAAGTACAAAATCTCGGTAAGATCGTAAATAACTTGGAGACATTTCGAGAAAATGATCGGTCGATATTTCCGTCGATAAATAAGAAAATTGAGGGAATTGAATTGAATTGATTAATGGCGATTTTGATAAAAAAATCGTGATAAAATTAGACTGGTCTGTTGTTTATGTCAAAATTTGTATTATTTGTGCAAAATTATGGATAACGAGCGTTACCAACAAGATGTCCGCGCGATATAGAAAATAAATCTTCATCATTCTAGTGAAACGACGTAGCATTCGCCGTTCAATGAACTCCATTTTATTAATCGATGTACATCCGCTCTCGTCACGATTGGAATTTTAAACGTGTCAGCCAAATATCGAGAATAAACTTCGGCGACGGTTCCAATCATCGATAGACCTCCGGGATAAAATTGATGTTACAAGTCGCGCAATGTGACAAACAAACCCTCCCCCCCCCCCTCCTCCTCTTAAATGAATCGCCAAACTTTGTTCAGAGTACGAAAATAAATCCTCCTATCCTCCTCGTCATCGATTATTCCCGTTGGTTCGTTCGAGTGTCTCCCCATGAAAAATTTGAATGGACGTAGACCGATAAAAAAAAATTTCATTAAAAGTCCTCCGTTGAAAAATTTCGGAGCACCCGTGGCTAATTGTCGAAATTCATTAAACGCAGGGGTCGATAGCCAATCGTCAAATGGGCCTTTCATATCTGAATTTTTGTTCTTTTTTCATATTGGAACTTTATTTCCTTTTTGGTTCAATCGTTCGTTCCTTTATTACGTATCGTAAGGCTAGTGAGGGAAAGAGAGGAGGAGGAGGAGGAGGAGGAGGAAAGGCCTGCCTATAACAATTGGCTCTTAATCCACCCAACTCCTCACCCCGTGTATCATCACGAGAATCTCTATATGTCTCGATTCGATTGATTGCCGATAATCAAATTATCACCGTTATGCCCCTCGATCCACCAGTGGCACGGGAAAAGCGCAAGGGACGATGGAGAGACGAGCTCTCTCGTCGTTATCATCGCTGATACTCGACAAGTTTCGATTGCTAATTGAATCTGCGCTCACGGTATCGTGTCGTGCGAGAATACGGGCAGGTATAGCTCGAAGGGAAGCGAGCGTGAAAAAGGGAAGTGTTGGATACAGAACGATGGAGAGGAAGGGAGAGGCAGATCGGGAGAGCGAGGGAGACAGAGAGAGAGAGAGAAGAGGAAGAGAAATTCCGAAAGGATCCGGCGTTAACCCAGTTACGATTTTTACGGGATTCTCACGCCTGGATGTCATCGATTCTACGTGTATACCACTTCATCGCCATTGTCTCCACACTCGCGTTGTTGTCACATCACCGTTACTCGCAAGTAGGTAATTTCGATGGGCAGGTCAGTTCGTGTTGATACCCATAGCTGCTTTCAGGCGTCAACTGTTTCAATTGATTTTTTTACTATTGGGATTTTCCATTTTTATGATTATGGAAGGATAAAGTATGGAAGAGTTCGATTCTTTTTTTTTTTCTTCTTTTTTTCCAAATTTTAGCATAAACCGAGTTCCTGGATTTTACTCGTAAAAATAAATTGCGATGGTTATGGTGAGATTTGGAAAAACTGCTGGATTGAGATTTTTGAGAATGTTCACGTAAAATATTCTTAAGAATATCTTGAATTTGTCAGCGTTCTCACAATCGTAAATATTCTCTGGCTCTTGTTCAGGTTTCTTGAAGATTTTGTCTTGCTTTTATTTCACATCGCCATACGTCGCTGGCGATTCAACGACAAGGTGGACTTTCGAGACATATCGAGATATCATATTCCAATCCTTGACATGGGAGACTGGGAATGTCGTGAAAGTGGAACGAAGTATGAACAGAGGGAACAGTGGAGATATAGAGTCGTAAATAAACTATCGAATGTCTTAAATGAGAAGTAGGAGCGAGGTTAAGGGCCTGGATATAAAAATAATGATAAAACATTAAACTCTCCTCCCGAGATAAAGAATATCACGAATCAATATCGTTTTAATTAATTGAGCTATCAAAATAACTTCGCTCGTATTCTGAAAGTTCTTTTTTAATTCATCGAGGAACGAAAAGTTCGTTCACAAAGTAAAGACTCGTCGGGAATTTCTTGAAAGAGAGCCAGGACACGATTTCGCGTCGTCGTAAGTCTTCGTCACTCAATTTCACGAACGGCCATTTTAGGTACAAGTGGAGAAGAGCGGAGGGACGTTCCGGGTATCGAGGCTCCACCGTTGCAAGGGGAGATGAGAGCACGACGAGAGAACATCTTCGGAGTGAAGAAACCGGGGAAACAAAAAATACGAGGGCAGAGACGGTTGAGAAGCTGGAGAGTGGCCGGTTTCGTGCTCGTGGAGTACACGAGTCCAGGTCGCCCGTTGCGGAACACCAGCAGTCACCATTCGCCAGCTGAGCAGCGCAACTTTGTCTTGTAGGTCTTCTGTGGGTATCGTAAGGCCTCTCTGGAGGCTTAACCCGTGACAATATTCCGTGAAAACCACGCGTGTTCCTGGCACAGACGACCCGGAGCAAGCTTAGTGCCCGAGAGAGAAAGAGAGAGGGAGACAAAGACGAAGAGGGTAAAAACAGGGACAACATTTTTTCATTTTCGAAACAAGGTCGACCCCGTATTATCATCGTCACACTTTCCTTCTGCTACTTGCATCCTCTCTTATATTCGTACTGGTACTAAGTATTTTTATGTATTTTTACGATGTTATATGCGTGATTTATGGGATCTTGAAAGCTCGTAAGCTCGAAAAACTGAATTTTCATCACTTTTCGCATTTTGACAAACAAAATACGATTAAAAATGTGATATTCGTGCTATACGGGAAGTTTCCGATTCCGCGAGCCCCTGGTAAACTCTTCTTGAAGGAAAAATAATCAGCCCTTCTTGAGTACCGGTAATTAATATTGGTAATTAAATTCCAAAACTTGGGGTAGGTCAGGTGGATGGAAATTTTATTTCATGCAAAAAGACTTCATAGGGAGATTGCGGAATCAGAATTTTCCCATACATCACGAATATAACATTCTTCTTATCGATCCATTCCGATATAACCGTCCAAATCTGAAAAAAAGTAAATTTCTATTTTTCTTCCATTCGCGGAATGATTGTATCGTAACCCCGACATCCAAGATCTGCCTATTAACATCATTGTCCATTAAACGCACGCCAACGTTGAAGATCAGTAATCTCGACAATCCAATTCCTTGTCGATCAAGCGAAGTGCCAAGTTGCATACCCCGTCAGGATTACATGATGGATATTTCTGCCCAAGTCACGTGCACGTCTGATCCACTCGCTCATCCTAGCACACAATCGTAATATTAATCCAACGGATTCACGCGATGATGTATATTCAGAATTGGCCTTGCGATAGCTATGTATTATGCATACATCGGTACGTGGAACCAGAAGTACGATAAGAACTATCACGACAACGACATTAATTTCTCCATTAATAAAAGTATTGATTTCGAAGATTCACAGCACACCTTCGATGCATTTGCTATCTCCGTCCATGTCCACTTTGTACATTCTCGGATGGTTTTCAATTAATCGCGTTACTCCGGGAAATACGTATCGATGAAGAAAAAAAAAGCGCATCGTTCGGGGTTCAAGGTTTCCTGGACAATGAGGGTTGGTGGGACTGGGGCCAGGTTGCGACTGACGTAGTAGTAGGAGGAAGCATTGAATCGCCGAATGGCGAGAAGCATCGATCGTGAAGGGAAGCCAAAGGGCTGGGGAAGGGGTAATGCGGAATGGACGTGGACAGGCGGTAGAAACGTTGGAGAAATGAGAGATCCGAGGGAGAAACGGACATCGGAAAACGTGCGCGTATACCGTCGGAGAGAAGCAATTCAATCTGCATCGGGAAGACCGAACCAAACCATCGCACTCAAACGATTCCATTAAGAGAGAAAAATACCTCAAGAGAAAGAGAGAGAGAGAAAGAGAGACAGAGATTGCATGGTTGATAGCGCCATAGCCGTTACAATATAGCGTCTAAAAGAGAAAGAGAACGCCGAATGCACGTTGTCGAGCCACGTGCGCTGCAGCTCACTGGAACGAACTAGAGTAGAGAAAACATCGAGAAGAGACGACCAAAAAGATAAAATGTTGAAGGAAAAAAAAGGTCGAAATGAAAAAGAAAAACCACTGACGGTGTTACGGAAAGAGAGAAAGAGGGATAAAAAAAGAAGAGAGGGGTTTGAAACGAGAGAAGCGGAGAAAATCGGCCTCAGCCAAGAGGGGTGAATCCAATCGACGAGATGCCCGACTTGCCGCGACACGCGTGTAGAGTGCACCAGGCGGCGTTACGGTGGTACCCCGTGCCAAGGGTTGAGACTCCGGGAAAAGCCAAGTAGGGATGGGGGTGGGGGGCTAGGACCATGAAGCTCCGGGTACGAAATAGACGGGAGACCTGAAGCTCGTTACACACCGAATAGAACCCTTTGGGAAAACTGGTTGTGTATAGGGTTCAGTCTCAAGAGTATTAAGCAGTTACTTCTGAATAGTGCTGGTGTCTCTCCGCTACGTAGGTACCCTGGATGTTATGTATATATATGACATGACATCAGCTCTGAATATAGTCATATATATATAAGGATGTTCACGGCTGATGTCGTGTAATAGGTACTACAGGGTAGCGTACACCTTAGTGTTTCAGAGAATGCGGAACGAAAATGGCATAGGTGATGGGTCCTGGTGTGCTATATGTATCGCTAACCAGGAAACCCATTAGGTTTCGGATTGCATCAGTGAGGAGAGAACGGGTATTAGAGAAGGAAAAAAATGAACGTAAAGGGAGTAAAAAAATGTCAAACCGGAAATGGGAATTGAGTTTGGAAAATGGTAAGTATATGAGGAGGGGGGAGAAGAACGTCACTAAAACAAATATCTTGGATGACTTATTTTATTTCACGAGGACGGATATTGCGAACCTTATGAAACGATAGGGGAGAAAATATGATGGAAAAATAGAAATTGTGGAATTTTCTATGAGTGAAGTAAAGAGGGAAAGTTGTGGAGGGAAGGTGTGGTAATGGAAGCGGGAAAAAGTAGGAATATACACATTGTCTTACTGTCTTTCCTCTCTTCCTTCCTTTTAGCTTCGGATCGGCGTCCGGACCCACGATCGCAATAACCTCTAACAGGGCAATGTAAGATAATCGAGGAATTAAAGTTACAGGCGGTGATTTCCTCGAGTATGGCGTATAGCGGTTAGGGGAGGGGGGATGGTTATTCCAATACTCCTGGAAGGTGTAGCATAGAACTATCTATGTTGGAACAGCGTACGCATGGCGGATTCAGAGAAAGGTAGAGAGCGAGAGAGGGACTGATTGTGAGAGAAGATCAGGGTGGAAGACTTGCCTCCTCCTGGTTATACAATTCGCTGCTTCTGCTTTGCGCGGAAACGTTCTACGTAAGTATAGGTTGAATCGTTCCTTCCAATTTTACGTGTAATACGGGAAATTATAAGCGCAATATAACCCTCGAACCACACCCCTGTGTCCTCGATCCTATTATATAGTGGTATATGTGTATATATATTGCATCATATGTGACGAGGACTTAACTACGATACATGGAAAGAATATGGGTGTATTACTCGTGTTGATATATTTTGGGAAGAGCTTAAAATCGCCAGGGGTTTAATTAATTTGTTCGTGAGAACAGAAAAGATTTTGTAGCCTCTACATTAATAACGTTGTAACTGGTTTGCACACATGGTGTATTCTCGAATGGAGGTGAATTTTTCTTATCCATTTGTTATTTAGCATATATATAATATAGGGCGAAGATTCCACGACAAGAGACGCAGGAATTACAAATATTCATATTCTCTCGGCGACTGTAAACCTGGGTCAATTTTGGACAACGAGGCATACATGCCACATACGAGGCACTTCGCCTACTTTTTGAAGTACCTACGATATAGGGTCGTTAACAAACTACTCGAACTCATACAATGTCGCCGAATACACAAAGATTTCGCGAACAAACGACAATCTTGTAACATCGCATTGCTCGAACCAGAAACTAATAGAAAAGAAATCGACAACTTCTTTTCTATTCCCAATTGCCCTTTAACGTTGCTCAGACTGTCCGATACATTTTCGTTCTTCGATACCACGCGAAGATGAAGAGCGAAGTTACGTTATTGAACAAGGTTTTTCGATTTACTTGGTTATCACGTAATAAAGAATTGAAGTTTTTAAAAAAGTTTTTCGACAGGCCAGGTAGGATTGCTCCAAGAGTTCTCTCTTCTTTCGAATGATGAATACGAGTAGGTACCGAGGCGAAAGAAAAGATAGAAAAATAAGGGTACTATAAAGTGTGATGGCTCGTCTACTCGCTGTCTTTTCCCTAGCCGCATTTTATTTCACCTTGTTTTTTTTGTTTTAACTGACGCTTCTTCCCATTACAAGGCGAGCAGTGCAGCATACCACCAGAGGCTCGACACGCTTTTAGCTCGTTCCTCCTATATATATGTGTGTAGACACATATACTTTTATTTCTGTCGTCATTTCTCTTCTTTTTCTGCACCAGAGGTCCTCGTATTCTCTTCACACGCAGCATATTCGCCCCACTCGGCAGCACCAGCGAATCCCGACGCATAGGACCATGACGACGGGACGGTGGATTTTTTATGGTATATGGGGCGAATAATATGGAAATTCATCCCAGTTTTATGAAGCACCATGTCGGTTACGAGAGCGGTAACCGTGAATGTTTCTAACAGTGAAATTCTCTAGTGGAGACGCTCCAGTCGTAGCCTCGGTATCGTTTTAGCGCGGAACCTTCTCTTGTTCTTCGTATTCAGATTTCAACAGTTTATTTTTCTGCTTTCTATTTTTTTTCTTGCATTATAGAAATAATTGAAAATTCTTTTTCGCCTCGACTGGAGAAACCATAGTATTTTCAATTGTGTCCTAGCCTAGGCCCTTTATCTTGACCAAAGTGATGAACGGACGAGCCTCTTCAATCATTTCGTCATAAAAATTACATTTTCATTTATATTCGAAATTACTATTGTACCCGGTTAGAAATTCAATTTCACGAAATTTGATGAACACTGGCGCAAGCTAGCTGGGACGCGGTTTGAGCTTCAATGGTGGAACGTTTTTGTACCGTATGTAACCGGAGGCAGTTGATCCAGTCACACACAACCGGCCAGATTATATTCACGTGATTCCGATGAAATTGCGCCACGGCAAACTCGTTTTTCATGATATTCGCATATTTGTATTTGCACACCGCAAATCTCTCCGGGCTGTTGTTTCAAACATCCGGAGGATTAGTTATCGTTTATTTCGCGTGAACATATTTAGCCCGTAATTTAAGGAGAATTTGAGAACGGCGAATTGCGTCGCCGATTCAAAGAGGTTCTAATAGCGAAATGAGTCTCGTTATAGCACCGTTTGTTTAAGTGTGTAAAGAATAACCCCACGACTCTCTTTCGGCACAAGGTCGACAATCTGTTGCCGACGTAACTATAGCCAAGTAATTATGCTTCTTTCTTTGCTATCCTGCAGGAACTCAAGTTGTATTTCAACCGAACAACGGAAAACCAAGTGTATAGAGAGAGAGAGTGAGAGACAGAATGAGGAGAGGGAGAGAAAGGAGAGTGAGGAGGGGATACATATAGCTACAAAACCATTCGGTGAATGTAAACGCTGCGGTGAACTTAAAAGCTTCGGGTAATTAGTTTCTCCCCCTCTGTGCTTTCCAACAGAGCGCGTGATCGTATGAGGGTAAGAGCACATCCTTTTACAGTGCGACAACCAAAGGAGCCTTCTTTTCATTTATTTTTTTCAAAACGAAGGAAAATCAAGTGTTCGAGGTTACGATTCTCGCAAAAGCTGGAGGCACACGTGAACGTCCCGGTAAGCGACACGAGCTTCTCACCGTATTCATAAATTTTAATTGAAACAGAGCGAGAGAGAGAGAAAAGGGGTTCGAGAACAAGAAGCAACGCGGTACGAGATGATGAATAGCCGTGTGAGGGTGAGTGAAATTCGGCAGTTGAATATAACGACTGGGATAAATATCGTCGAGGTCGAACTAAGGCTTGAGAGAAGCTGGAAGAAGGGTGTGACGCGTGTTCGAGTCGTTACGATTGGAAAATGTTGAACCTCCGGAAATTGATTGAAAATTACAAGGGAGGTCGTTAGGAGGGTGAACCAAAAGTGGTTTGGTGGTTGAAAGAAATAATGGCTAGAGGACGAAAACGACGGTTATAGGGCGGTCGAGAGGTCGTCGGTTCCAACATTTCGTACCGACGAATCCTCTGTCCTCTCGTGCTGATGTCGGTATCGTTATTTCCCTCCCGAGCTTGATAGTGTATATGTGTGAGAGAGAGAAAGAGACAGAGAGATAGGAAAAAACGAAGTAAAGAAAAAATGAAAAACATGAATACCTCTAGAGAAACGAAGGGACGTGTGCGCTTGATAGGTCACGCCCAGGCTTTTTAATAGGTTTTTAGAAATTGCTGTTGGTACCCCCGAGGTGCGCCTAATAGGTACGCCATAATAGGTTCGCTTTCACAAACCTTCCCTCGGGCTGTTGGTGTGCCTCCATGCCGATATGCCGTTGAATTCCTGTAGGTGTTGACTGCGTCGTTGACTAACGCCAAGAGGGAAGCATACACAGTGAGAGAGAGAGAGAGAGAGGGAAAGAGGGATGTGTATGCCACTCTCGTGCTCTCAGCTGAGAGCTGGTATGTTCCTCGCGAGAAAAAAAAACAACGATCTCTCTCTCTTTTCTCTATGAATACGGATTAATTAATGCCAGGAGGGGGAGGGGGATAGGGAGTGCATGTATAGACGGCTGCTGTGCAAGCTCACTCGACGTTCGCCAATGCTGTCGCGCATGGAAACGGGCCACGGAGCTTTTTGTTCCGTAAATGGACGGAGAACAGAAAGTATTCCACGTGCTATGGACCAACGTCGCGGTTTGGTATATATACTTTTCGCTAGAAAGCAGCGTAATGGACGACTGCACACCGTTGCTTTGTAGACTTACAGAACCTTTGTATCTGTTTTAAATCTAGTTTGTCGCGTGTGTCGCCAATTTTTCTTGTTTTCTTTTTCGTATTTTTGTGTGTTTTAAATCTCTGGCTTAAAAGCTCCGTAGTGTCCTCGCCCCTCGTCATGTACTTTATGAAATACCGAAGAAAACATATGTTCCCTGTTTTCAAAAAAACGTTTCAACTCCTCGCCTCGAGGAATATCTTGTGATACAAATTGCGATGAAACTAAACAACAATAATAAAAATAGTTTTTGGTTTTTTTCAAAACAGCGATATTTTCTGGGCAAGCTGGAACGAAGGATTTCTGGGATGTTGTTCGGTTAATCGTTAGACCATCGTCTCTGCCTGGACATTGGACCAACCTCGTTTGTTCGTCGTTAAAAAACGGAAAGAAAATGAGAAAAATCGGAGGGGGATAAAGAGGGCGAAGAAAGAACGAAATTGATCGGCTGGTACAGTAAAACATCGGAGAGGAGAGGAGAGGAGGGAAGAGGTTTCGATACGGATCAGCAGGGTAAGCGAACTATCGGACCGCGTTGCTTGGACTCTACGGGATTACGTCGACTTTGTGTAATCTGGGAGCGATGACCCGATGGTGGGTGCCCCACGCTGCTGCTGCTGCTGCTGCTACTTCTGTTGCTGTTGCCCGTTTCTTGCCAGAGGCTATGACCGGCTACCGCGTCGTTGCCCTTCCACCTCCTTCCACAATATCCCTGAGGCGCGAGCAGGGGAGTCTTCAAGGTAACGTGCAACGACCAGAAACGGTATAAGACGATGGATCGAGACATCCTTAGAGCCAAGAGAGATGGGAGGGAGAGAGGGAGACGGAGAGGTGAAGGGAGGAGAGGAAGGGAAGCAAGAAGAGGCGCGAGTATAAAGACTCGACCATAGATGGCAGTGGTAAAGAAACGAAGACCTTCCTCATCTCTTGTATTTCTCTCTTGATTTCTCTTTATGAAGAGAAATCATCTATACAGATATAGGTAAACTCATTATCCGGCAAGATTCTCTCCACATGGCACGGGCTTCATCTTTCTAGTCTGCTCGCTCGACCGAAACGTTCATCGATCCATGAAAATAACGCTTGTCCCCTTCACGTTCCAATTATAGAAATAATATCATTTTCTCCGTGAGCACGATTGGGGATCTAACGAGACGATAGTTCACGTATCGATTACATGGTTTGCATTCTAGACGAGAATATTAATTCTGGAAACTCCAGAGATTCTCCGTCGCCTCGTGGAGATTTGTTGACGACGCACGAGGTACTAGGAGCGTCCCGCTAGAGGGCTACGCGAGAGCACACTCTGGCGACGGCGTCGGGAAACCGGTTTGAACCGTTGATCGCACAGGCACCCGTGGGGGGACCAGGAGTTAATGCACGAGTTGGTCATACGTATCGTCGACACACGTGAAAATTTAGTTACGAGAACTAAAAGTCTTGTGCATGTTCCACGTACAT
The DNA here is from genome assembly GCA_030523005.1 of Tryphoninae sp. B BG-2022a. Lineage (NCBI taxonomy): Eukaryota > Metazoa > Arthropoda > Insecta > Hymenoptera > Ichneumonidae > Tryphoninae sp. B BG-2022a. Next base: position 3,629 of record JAPYZU010004110.1, on the reverse strand, counting down.
TTAAGGAGATACACGTGTGTGGATAAGTTCACTACGAGCTCGTCACACACATCACATCCGCACATACATCCAACGTGCATGAGGCTCGAGTGTAAACGAGAAAGTGTTGAGATCAACGTACCCCACGATGGAGTTACACCGATGCGTTCTCTCGTAAATGCGTGCCCGGTAAGAAAGAAGAAACGTGACGAGCGTGCGTTATGTACGCACAGTGGATTGCGCGTGTATGCGTTACGAGTTTTAAGTGGCTGGGATATGTCGAGGTTGGAACAGCCATGAAGATACGCTGGTCTTCGTACATTAATTTCCATATTTCTTATAAAAAAAAACGAGAAATGACGAACCTTTTCAATTCGATGGAGAAAAGAACGAAATGTCTTGCAGCTGCTAGCGACAAAAGAAATGGAGGAAGGCAGGGGAGAGGGGCAATAAAATTGTGCGAGAAACATCAGTACACTTCGCGGTCGCACTGTGTACACGATGTCCCCGAGTTCGTCCAACTTTCGCACCGACTTCGATCGTTCAATTTTGGCTGTCAATGGCGTCGCTTCGAGGTGTTCGAAGTTTCCTACGGAGACCGTTCCTCGCCGCAAGGAGTGAAAGTTAATGGTATTGATTTTGGAACAATGAGGATCGAGTCTGTCACCTTCGAGTATTTTCGAAGACAATTACGAATCGCGAAATTAGATTCCTGATTGAAATTACATTTTGAGGAAAGTTGTCTGAAAATGATCGATACGTTGATTTATTTTCCGTTATTTTATTAGGTAAAAAGAAAGAAAAACGTATAAGAAAGAACATTACGAAATGAAAGGAAGACGGTTAAACCGTTACGAGAAATTTACGGCGTTCGCTTCGCAAATTTTGAAGAACCGTACGTGAAAAAAAAGAGACTCATTGTCCGTAGTCACGTTTTCGGTCCCGAAATTTTTGGGACGCTAGATCGAGGGTCTGGTGAAGTCGATGGAAATTTAAACGACATAAAAAGTTGTTCCGAGCAGCGAACCTGTTCAGGCATAATAATTCGTGACGGCGAGGAAATAAACTCGCCGGTTCGTAAGGCCCCCGATGCTTACACGAGCATCTCGTAAACGCGTTTTACGGCAACCACTGCGCGACTGTAAGAGCTTCGTCACGTGCATCGAGCAACGATCGAGCTAGCGAGGAAGCCAGAAATTTTGTAATCTTAGAAAGGCGTCGTATGGCACGAGACGGGGCCCGATGTCGTCCGCGTTACTAAAGAGACCGGAGTTGAACGAGTCAAAAAGGGAGAACCAAGAAAAAAGATGCAAAATGGCTTCCGGTTAGCTCGGGCCTAGTGTCGCTCGCTGACGTCACGACGAAACGACTAGCCGCTTCTTTTTTGTATGTCGCCGGCACACGCGGTGCGCAGATGTCGGGGGGCCCGAACAGTCCCACGTGCGAGCGCAACGCTAAAGCGGTCGAGCGCGAAGTGGGAGTTTGCCGTATCCACTGTTTTTCTTCCTTTCTACAATAGACTAACGCTTCGGCTACGCTTTTTTCTCGTCCCCCCTCGTTTTTCGTCACTTTAGCTTGACGTTTTTACGTCGGAATTAAACATCCGCGTCATCGACGCAATGAACGACCGATTTACGGCACGGGACTTTTCGGCCGGGAGTCGCGAGCCGTACGGCCCGTTCGTTTTTTCACTCCGAGCTGATTTCAACTGCGAGAGGAATGCGGATCGTTATATCGGACGATACAAGGAGACAGAGCGAAGAAAGTGAGAGGATGGAGAGGAGAAATAAGAAACAAAAATAAGAGCTCTCCAGACTACAAGTGTTCTCTATTCCAGATCGTTTCGGCCCGAAATTTTGTCTCGTACGGTTCAAGAATTTCTGTACGTTTCTCCACTCACTGTCTCCTCGTTGTTTCTTTCTTTCCTTCGACACTCCAGAGACTTACTTATCGATATTCACGACGAGTGATTCGACGATATCTGACACGCATGCTCTTTCTCTCTTTCTCTTTCTCGCTATACGCTCAAGTACTCTTAATGAGTCAGCGCAAGTGCGTGAAAGTATTTCGAATACTTCTATTCACAAAGTTTCTCTGTGACTCTCATTTATGTTTCTCTTCTTTCTATTTGTTATTTATCTTCCCTCTTCCGCCTTATCTTCCCCCATTTTTCACCACGCACTTTTCATCGCGTTTTAATTTTACCCTCGATATTCGAGATCGTCGCGAGACAACGAGAGCCAAGAAAAATCGGGAACGTCGGGCTCGTCACTCCCCGAGTGAAAAACCGTCGCGATAGCTTCTTAATTGGTGTCGTGTTATGTTCATTGGCTCGCTAAGAGCGGCGTGAACAAAACGACGAAAAACAAAGATAATAAAGACCAGAAAAAGAGTAATAAACAAACCAAAAAAACGATTGTAAGAATAACGGAGACGCAACAAAAAGAGCGATGAGAGCGCGTCTCGTCTTTTTATTATTATTATTATTTTTCCACTCCCTTGACACCCGGAATCTTTCCATCCTCCCTTGCTCTCCCCGTTCGCTGCAACTCATCGCGTGTCTCGCGATATTTTTGGATCGTCACCTAAAACGACGCGGATCCGCCTGAAATCGAGTCTCGAAACTGGAGAAAAGGAAAAAAATAAATGGAAGAAAAAAGATAACGTCGCAGCGACTAGTTTACTCGGCATGATGCATCGCTGATACTTGTAGCCCCTTGTCGCGTGCAAGATGAAGAGAAAAGGGAGGAGGGCGAACGCGATGGCTTATTTTTCTCTGTCACTCCTCGAGACTCGTCTTTTCTATACGATGTCAACTATGAACTACGAGTCGCGAGGGAAAGAGCGAGATGGAGAAAGATGTCTGCGGAGTAAAGAATAAAAGTCATCGTCACCATGTCGGGATACGACGAGTCGATCGCCGACACGTGTGTCGCAGTTGACGGATCGAGCTCGGTGGTAAACGCGCCACGTAAATTCCCCGATTACACGCGTGACGATTTAGTTTGAAAGAAATTCTTTTTTTTTCTATTATCCCTTCACCCTTCTTCCTGTAACAATGCGTAATTACGATAAATTATCCTGTTTTTATTTTCAAAAAATATTTTTTTGAATTCGACGTATCACTAGTTTGAAAAAAAATGAGAATCAAAACGAACTCGAGT
>JAPYZU010004106.1:0-10524 GCA_030523005.1 Tryphoninae sp. B BG-2022a | reverse complement strand
GATCGGTTGCTCAGTGTCGGACAATTTACGGATCCCGTTTTCGAAGTGTAAGTAGCTCGTCGCCAGTTACACTGACTCTTAAGTTATTGGTTAGAATTGGATATAAACAAGTATATCGTGACAGCTCGGGTTCTAAGACGCGTGACAACCCTGACGCTTTCCATCGTCCCTCGTGAAACAAAATTGATTACAAATCATTTAAACATCGACCAAACCTGCCTCGATCCAATTCTCGTTAATCTTTATTCTTTGAATCTTTTTCTCTGTGTTATATGAATACATTTTTGCAGTACAATATCGATTCTACAACGTTGCTCGTTTGCCGTCAAAAGGACATTTCTATTTCCAACAGTGCCCCTGTGTGAAACGTGTTGGATCGGTAATACGTATATCCATGGATGTAATATCACTTTTGGTTCGGAGAATAGTCGGGTGATGAATTCGTTATGACCACACAGCGAACGAGAAGACTCGACCGAAACTCACTCGCGTATTTTTCCTTTTGCAGAGATTTAGTAGCTCGGAGAGTGAGGGAGCGAAAGAGAGAAAGCGTGCTCGAGCCAGATGAGAATAGTATGTTACGAATGAATCGCATCGCCGATAAACCCATCTATCTCTCTGGAGGATGGTTTCCACTGCCCGCCAAAGACCAGCGAAAAGCTCCCTTTTCCCTTTGCGCACCGAGAAAAATCTCATCGACCGAGTGAATTAAAAACGACGGTTTAAAGTTAGTCAAAAACACTGGAACGGCGTCTTTTTGACAGACAAGTAGCTCGTCTCTTTCGACATAAAAAATCTAAATGGAATATACCGTGCGAGTATATGCGCGTGATATGGAAATTCCACTGGAGAAGCATTTGGCCTACAACGGTGGGGAGATTTCCAATACGAATATGTGTCTGCGTGTATGCAAGTATAGATGGGCGTCGGGTGCCCATTGCACTCGCGGAAATTCCTGATTCCAAATTCGCCCCGTCTCATCCCTTTTCGTCCTACCGTTCACTCGCCCACGCGATAACGTTTCCCTCTTTCCTCGTTCGCTCTCTCTCTCTCTCTCTCTCGTTCCTGAATACAGAACGATGCAAAATCGAATATTGAAATTTCGTTCGTCGTTCCTATATCTATCTCTGTATGTGCGTATATATCTCTGTATGTAAAGGACGTACGAAATACATAAATTGCTGCGGAACGTCTGGGTCTCGCGGTGTAGAGTTTGCGCACGTTTTACAGAGGGTGCGACACGAGCCTCAACATTTATGCCAGATCAGCTTTTTATCAGGAGACTTTTGAGGATCGCGAAAAGCTAAGGCTCCTAATAAAAAAGGATCCTGCCATTTTTCACTCGCCATAATTTTTTCTAGACTATGGTCGAGCCATCTCGTGGAAGGAAGATACGTTTTGGGAGTGAGAACGGGTCAGCAGGAAATTACACAAGGTTGCCGTCGGCCTATACGTGTATAAAGCGTTTATCGATAAAAATTGGAATGCCCGCGTCAACGCACGCTCGAACGTGATTCTCGACGAATGCGAGTCTGGCACGAAGGTGCAGGGATTTGAAAAAGCGAGTCGACCCCTCGCGTATCTCGCGCAGGAATGTATGCAAAAAACTCGATGCACGAGGTGCATTTGACGGAAATGATCGACGCACTCGATCGTTCAATAGTAATTCAATTCGTACGAGCGAGGTGCCCGTTAGTCGAGTGCGATAGCTCACGCTAAGCGCACCAACCTTTCGACGGGTGGCTGACAATAACGGGCTGTTTCAATCCGTCCGATCGACGACTCCGTTCGATCTTTTATTTTTAAAACACTCAACATCATCCTCGTTACCGCGGACCACTTTTCCGAACGCATTAAAATTCTTTAAACGTTCGTAGAGTGGATAAAAAATGCACAGCGAGCCGTCGAATGGTGAGTTCGCATCGTCAAGTACCAAAGCTTTTGTGTCACTCCTCGTCTACCGTTTCTTTTTCGCACGCCCGCGTGTGTGTGTTTTTTCTAGATTGGACAAACCCCCAGCGTTTCTCGGCGCGTGCTTTCCCGTTACCTCGATGAGTTGGCTAGGAATATCTCGCGACAATGCCACGGCAGAGGCGACAACGAGGAAAGAGACCGGAAAAGTGCAGTCCGGAAAGTTGGCAGATACGCCAAAACTGGCTGCAGTCGCGTCGTGGCGTCTCGCGTCGCATCCGAGACCCACGCTCTTCTTTCTCTCTCTCTCTCTCTCTCTCTCTCTCTCTCTTGGTCGTATCTCACGAAAGCGTGAGAGATGCCTCTTGGATTCTCGAACGATCTCGCAGCCCTTATATCGCGTGTGGATCTAAGCGCACCGCCGTCCCACGTATACACACTCTTTCTCTCGCTAGCTCGTGTGCCATCCGAGCGAGAGTGAATTAGCAAACCAAATCCGTTTGGGGAAAGAGGAAAGAGCATTTTCGTCGCTGTACCGCTCACTCGTCCTTCCAGCAACTCGGTACTCTCGCGCCAGATTTATACGCGGACGAGAATCACTCTTATCGATTTGTCATAACGCTTCGCTGATACGACCGCGACATATTTCATAACGCGTACGTTTGTAAATTTATCCCGAGTATTCGTAGCCCTTTCTCTCGTTTCGCGTTTCATTCGTCCGGAGATACAGTCGATAAATGAAAAACACACAAACGCGCATCGGCCGCGTCCGGTCTCTCTCTCTCTCTCTCTCTCTCTCTCCATCCAGTTTGCCACATACATATATATATATATACATGTAAATATTACATCATCCATGTTACTGTTGGCCGGCTCAAAAAGCTATGGATATTTACACGTAAAATTGGTAAAACGTACGCGCGCAAATATGTAAATTTGTAATTTCCAAACTCGCGGCCCATACACCGAACGTGCGAAACATCGCGGTCGATGGGACGCTACGTTCCGACATAGCTCCTTTTGCGAAAAAGACAATTTAAGGCTTCTCGCTCGAATTTAATGAAACCTAACCGATGTCACTACGCTCCGGGTATGTTCGCGTTCCATTTTTTCCCTACAATTGATTGTACCTATCGGGACGTATCAGCCGCGGGGAGGGAACAAAAAGGTAGTCGATAGAATGGCCTGAGAGCCAACTCCCGGTCTCATTACTTCGAGAAACATGAAATTTCGATTAAACCACACAGACTCGTTGCGGTCGACAAAATTGACATTCGCATCCCCCCTCCCCCCCTTTACTCTCTCTCTCTTTCACGTTCACTTTTCTCTCTCGCTCTTGTCATCTCTCGTTCGATAACGAACTTCACCACAATATCCAATCATGAACGGGCCGCTCCGCTTTGAATCACCGTTCCTCGTCGTATACACAGTTATATGCTCTACGCTCCGGATCGAAAAACAAAAAACAAACAAAAAGCCGTGTAATTTCGTCAAACATACTTTGTCCGCAAACAAGTATTTTGCATTGTTATGTACAAGCCCAGAATTTCGGAGGAATAATTCGTTGGGTGGAAAACTAATATCGATCGTTCCGTTCGAAGCAACTTACACGACTAATTTATCAAACTCGCGCGTATTCATGCGACCAAGAGACCACTGTAGGAGCATCATTAACAAACTGATAGTAGCCGACGTGCCGAGAGATACAAAGTTTCGGGTAGAATAGGGGGTACGGTTGGCGATATATACTTAGAAAGGCGGTGGATGAAACGAGGTAGACAGATTGTTGGAGGTGTCGCGCGGGTGTGCAACGCGTTGGCAACGAGCAGCCAAGTCCGGACAGTTTCGGCGACAGTTGGACCTTGGATTAATAACAACTGTAGGGTTTGGGTTAGAGTTTGGGTAGGACCGAGACAGACAGGACAGGGTGCAGCGTACCTCATGATATATGCGTGTATCAACTTCATAAACGCCAGAGCGCCCGCCTATATATTTACAGTTTGCGGTTACCTTGTATAAATTGGATTCTTGCTTAAAACTACCAAGTTCTCTCTTTCTCTCTATCTCTCTCTCTCTCTCTATCTCTCTCTCTCTCTCTCTCTCTCTCTCTTTCGATCCAAGACAACAAATCTAATTCGTACCACCGTTACACGAAATTCTGTTGAGACTTCGTGGTTGGAATAATTCTATATATGCCGGACGAATGAAACAGGGAACGAGTAAGTGCACGCGCCAGAATCGAGTAAATGTGGTTTTCCGTTGTTCGCGGCACTAGACCCTCTTCGCCCGTTCGAACCCCCGGCTTGAAGCTTTACACTCTGGCTACAATTCGTACAATCGACTTTACGTTAACGGTTGATTATCGGGCAGGATCGTATTTTTGCGAATTTTCCATTTAATAATATTTTGTAAATGCTCGGGGCACTCTAGTGATATCATCATCCGTATCGCCAAAAGTGCGTTCGAGAATTTCCCCAAGAGGGACTAGTATGAGTCACGGTAGTAGCGATGACACGTATGGAGAGACAGGGGTAGTAAACTCTGGTACTTTTGCCGAGAACTCGGGAGAGAGACTCGAGACCAGACATCGAGGCGACGTCGACGACGACGGCGGCAGCAGCAGTAGTAGCAGTAGTGGTAGCTCGCGACCCTTTTTGACGAATGAACCGCTCTTCGCTCCTCTCCAATTATCACGAGAAGGTACGCGAACCAGACTCGTTCCAATTTCATTATTTTCTTCAACATTATTTTTCCTCTATTTTTATTTCATCTTGATCGATTAAACCTAATAAACCCAAGTTGTTGGTTGTACGCTCGAGGATAAAACTTGGCACGTGTCTATTTTCATCGTTTCTCGTTTGAGAAACTCGAAAATTCGCACGCAAGACATCCAACCTTTTTTTTTTTCTCGAGACGAGCCCTTCCAATGTGTTTTACGACGGGGCTATGGCTGCTAAATTCGATAGAAAATCCCAGGCCCGAATCGCTTTCCGATGATGCCGGTGTGGAGTAGCGGAAACTCGATGGAAGTGCCAGGCAAGAGTCTACGAGGGAATACGTGCAGGGATGAGACGTTGGGGATGGTTGAAAGAGCTCGCGAAAGAGACCGGTGCGAGGATGCGCTTGCTTCGTATTCGGGACACGCGAGAGTGTAAGAGGGCATTCTTTCGCCCGTGGGACGGTCTAAAACCGCGTGTGGCATATCGGACACCCGAGTCACTCTCAATCTCGAGGATTTACGAGCTATGTTTTACCAGGAGCAACATACCCGAGAGAAATTCTACCTATACCTGTCTGCCTGCCTGCCTGCCTGCCTGCCTGCCCAGTACTACCGTGAACCAGGCGTTCTTCGGTAACAGAGGCTGAGTACCGTGCCACTTTTGTACCAAACATCCCCGTTTTCTCACCCCTTCTTCTATTCTTCCATCCCCTGTCTCATTCGCTCCGTTTCCCCGTCTTTTCGAGAAAAGCTCGATTGACGTTTCGATCACCCAGACCTCCAAAGCTCAATTTTATCATCTTTCCCATTGTTCCTCTTATCGTTCTCAAAATCCATCCTGCCACTCTATTCCAAATTGCTGTATCACGGCGCACTTAAAATATAGTCGTATAAATTGCCACATCCTGTCTATTATTTAATAGATTTTTTTTCATTGATCATTAATCGGTTTTAAATATGACGCGCCAAACGTGCTGCGCGCGCCACTTGCGGCCAATACCTCAAGTACTGTTAGCAGCTGAAGTGGGGGAAGGCGACGCCGCCATTATGCGCAGTAACCTTTCCGCCATTTTGTCCAACTTTACAAGTTATTTCTTAAGCAGAATGTCCTTCTGCTTTACGTACGGTATTTAGAAATAATTCGTTTGTAGTCGGTAGAGATGATAGAATTTTCTTAAATAATCATTAGTCGAAATTAAGTGTTCAAATTTTACACGCTGCGGACGATGCGCACGTCTATGCGCAGTACGCCCATTCTGAGATGTTGGAGTGGGAAAAAGTGACGCGGCCGCCATTACGTGTATTAGTAATTATTAGTGTCTTGACTTCCGTCATCATCGGAAGTGTTTTAGTGTAATCGTGAATATCTCTCGACATCGCGTTGCATCGATCGAATACGATGAAAATAATAATCGTATTGGAATCTGACATGGAAGCGTGGTCAAATTTAATATGGCGCAGACCGGAGTGCAATCGCCTGTCAAAACCGCGTAATAGTAGACTTACCTTGCCAACGTGCGGAGAAAAAGCTATGATAATAAAACGACACTATGATATGAAAAAATATATGCTTTATTGTACTAAATCATTAAAATAAATTTAAATTTTCATAAATTTGTCGTCTTTAATAATAGGTGAAGATAAGTTCACAGTGACACATATAACTGTAAAAATGTCTCGTAATCGAGGGATAAGGTCAGCTGGAATTCTATCACCTACGATTTTAAACATTTTTATGCGTTGATTCGATCATTCTATGTGCACGTGAAAATTTATTTCACAAGTAATCCTTAAGAGTCAGTGTAACTAGCGACGAGCTATTTTACGTATCCTGTTTTTGAAGTACAAGCGACTTCCACTTCGAAAACGGGATCCGTAAATTGTCCGATACTGAGCAACCGATCGCCTTAAAATTTCGAGGGTACATAGAGAATTATGGCAAAAAGTGCATGACAGTCTTATTTTTCCAAACTTTTGGAAAAATTTTTGCAGATTCAGTTACCACCGGATAAATTTTCCTCTTAAAGCGTTCTTCCGTGCTTGGTGTTGCTCCACTTTTTCCATTTCACCGAACAAATTTTTTTGGTATACGCAGCAGGCATTTTCTTTGGAGAAACTATGGAACGTATGGAACGTCGGTTCACGGTTTTTAAAAAAGAACTCTCGCATCCATATACGGAACATGCAATTCTTATTTTCGATGGGTTGCGAGATGTAAAGACACCTACTTCCGCCATTTTTTGTTCAATTTCTCAAAATTACTGATATTAATGATTACGTTGTAACTTGAGCAATGCACCCCGGTTTTAGTTTCAACATGTACCATCAGATGTCTCACGAATTTTGACAGATTTCAATCGGTATTCAAAGTCATCTTGGCACGATAATCAAACAAAAGTTTCTTCGTCAAACGATCGTACGACTTGTAATAAGTGCCGCGAATATCCGTGTCAGGATATTCTTGAAAAGTGGCACATTGTTCAAGTTTGTCTCTTTTCACGGAATGAAGGAGGAAATGCAATTGGAAGGAACATTTTCTATTATCATCGAGAATTCCAATACCTCGAAGATAAATTATCAATCAACCGTCGCCTTAAATCCTTGGTCTCCCTCCGGGGAGGGATCTCTGGGGTAGGCGAAAAGCTCAAGAAAGTAGCAAGTCATTGTTTCAATTTGCATCAAAAATATTGCATGTTCGTTTGTTTTAATCGAAAATATAATAATACATGGACCTGCGCAAATTTCGTATATCGATACACATAGATGTATTTTCGTACGTAACCGTTTCTATACGGTTGCGAATTTCTCACGGCCGTCAGCGTTCACAGTTCGATCTTCGCACTGACAAATCGAGCAGATTTGATTAATCGATAGGGAATCCTGTGCCACGAATATCCCCATGTCTAACTAGCTATTGATTTGGTACAATTGCGTTCTTGCTATTGCCAGGAATGACGTAAATAACAAATTTTGGGGTGCGTTCCCGGAGTCACTATTCGCACCATCTGGCGCTAAAGACTGTTCGCAGAGCTGGACTTCAGCGCAATCAAACACGACCGTGACGTCACTACTTATGGCGTGTGACGTCATGACTGAACGCAACAAACGCTATTTCTTCCGAGGTCGTGTGATGGCGGCTCCAGACTCACGCCGCGACTTCTTGGGTGTTCACGGTGTGAAGTTGTGCCCGCAAAGTAGCGGCGTGAGGCTGGAGCCGCCATGACAGTTGAGTAGCGTTTGCGTGTTGCGTGAACAGCATCGAATAGCACCACACGCTGTAAGTTGTTTGTTTCAATATTACGCTCGCATGCGTTCAACGCTCTGAGCATATCGAGGTCCTATGTATAACCTCCTCGTCGCTTGAAATTTTTATCCCACTTTTTTCAAAAGTGCGTTAATTTTGGACGATAAACAAAAAACTTGCCTTCAGTTTAGTCGACTTTCAACAATTTATCTTATTTAACTTAAGCCTGCAAACAATTTTGTATGTGAGAAGAGCTGAAAAACAATTTTTCGATTTGAATGTCATGATAGAACTATCTTGAAAATCCCCACACAAAACGATGACGATCGCTGCTAACGCTACGCTGTAGAACGTTCACGGAGGTTGCTATCGCCATCACGCTATTCCGTGAACGCCGTTGGTAGTGTTTGCGTTTACAGCATTGATCCCCAAAGTGGTCCAGGTGGACCCCCAGGGGTCCACGGGAGACTCGACGGGGGTCTACGTTAGCGTGACAAAAAATGGGGGTTCACAATTCGTAAGCGAGGGTTCACCAAAATTTATCTGCTTTCGATAGTGAAGAACTAAAATGCTGGCTTGACCCCACCTATCAATATAGACAGATGATATTTTAAGAAGCTTAGCGATTGTTACTTGTAAAAATTTGCATAGCGTAAAATACCTAGTAGTCAGCCAGTTAACTCAAATTTCAAGTTTGAAATACTGTCGCATGACACAAAAAATGTATGACAACACATAAATAGTGTCAAATTAAACATTATTGATTAAGCTTTCATAATAAAGCAATTACAAACGAACAAAACAATGTAAATCCTAAAAAAAAATAATATTTATTTTAAACGAAGCACTTTCTCCAGTACTCAGCCGCCCAGAAATAGTCAGCCTCACAGGACCCAATCGTCAGCCTACTACATTGTTATTACACTTTTGGCATGTGAAGGGTCAATGTGCTGTTTTTATAAAGTTTGCCACTAAATTCACTGCATTTTACGTGATACGATGCGGGGCAATCTCACTTTTTTTTCGAAAACTATTAATCCGTGGTTGGAACTCATCCGCAATGCAAATTTCCATAGTTAGATCTAATCTTCAAATTTTTTGTCGAGCTTTGAGAATATGGTAGAAATTTAGCTACGGGAGGTCCACCGGAACCAGTTAAATTTTGAAAGTGGTCTACGAGAAAAGAAAGTCTGGGAACCTCTGGTTTACAGCGTTCGTAGCGACTCCCCGAACGTACCCTTGATGTGGAAGTTCGCTTATAAAAGCGTGACGTTTACTCGTCGCAAAAATGGATAAACAAATTGTAACGACGGAAATATGTTACGATGGTTACAGCATGGGACGTATTTCATAAAGATTTATGTGACAATTAATCATTGACGCATGTACGGGGTGACCGACGCGGTGGCTTATTTTGTTTTGGGTAAGACGCTTAGTGGGGTTGTAAGGCCCACGTATACTTTTGAAAGAAGTACGTCGGTGCAATTTTCCATACCTGCTACGAATGGTTAGTGACCCGAAAGTAACAAGAGGGGAAATGATGTGTTCAATGGGATTTGCACTGTTCTTTAACACTCATAAAGAAAACTTTTAATGATAAAAATATAGAAAAGAAAACAATATTACACTGTTTGTACTTGTTGTTGATTATGTGCAAGTGTTACTAATATTTTTAATAGGATCGATGTATTATTTCCCAAGAAGTTCGATTTTCTCCCAAGGTGGATGTTAGACTGACTGTTTTTTCTCCGTGCGAGGAGCTTGTTGGAAAGTATGGGAAGGATGTACTTTATTTCTTAAGTTTTGATCGGTAATGATATTGGTGGAAGGGTGAGTCTTCTCACCAATCAGCGTTGAACGCTGATGAACATTTAGAGAAATTGCACGTTTTTTCCCTAAAAATCCTACCAGCAAGACGACCCCCGTGCGGCCATGGATGACCCTCGATAAAGAGTTTTATTGCAGGCTCTCGGTTTTACGAATTTCTTTAGGTTTTTTCCATGCGGGTCTCGTCTCGGGGATAGAACAAACATGTTATAAAGATATAAACAAAAATAGCGAATTAAATTTTATATTCGCACATTTGGTCGCCAGACGTATCGAAGTCCTGTAGCTCATGGTTGCCCCCCAGGTATGAGGCGGTAGTTCTTACCTGGCGCGACACGTTCGGGCATTGATTGATCCGTATTATTTATTAATATTGAAACGCATTGGAGAGCGTGGGCTCTCGCGGAACAATGCACGTGAGAATTTATCCAACGATGAATGTATTTGGCTTTGTTCACTCGTTAGTACTGTGTTTCTTTCAGGAAGATGTCAGAGAGATTGGAATATAAGGTCGAGGAAATTTGACTAACGCGAATTTTAAGAGTCAGTGTAACTGGCGACGAGCTACTTCCACTTCGAAAATGGGATCCGTAAATTGTCCAGCACTGAGCAACCGATCGCCTTAAAATTTGGAGGGTACATAGAGAATTATGGCAAAAAGTGCCTGACAGTCTTACTTTTCCAAAATTTTGGAAAATTTTTTGCAGATTCAGTTACCATCGGAAAATTTTTTCCAAAATTTTTGAAAAATAAAACTGTCATGCACTTTATGCCATAATTCTGTATGTATTCTCCAAATTTTAAGGCGATCGGTTGCTCAGTG